>VZUI01070667.1:0-44302 GCA_013401135.1 Cettia cetti
AATAATAATAATAATAATAATAATAATAATAATAATAATAATAATAATAATAATAATAATAATAATAATAATAATAAATACAGGTGTAATACAGGCGGATGACCTGCTGCCTGAGGCATTGACCCTATCCCTGAGGCAGCAGGATGATAGGATCACAGCAAAATCATGGCTTTGAGAAAGGAATAGAAGGAGCGAGCCATTTCAAGCAAGATTCTGCAGGAATTTCAAGGGATGGATTTGCTTCTCCCCAGTTGATGCTTCCTAGAATGGTGCAGGCAACAGGAGTCTATCTATGCCTGGCTCTTCTCTGAACCCCACTCTGGCTGCTGCTGAGGTGGATAAACCATGCACACTGGTTTACTTAAAGAGAAGAATAAGCGGTAAACTGGCAATACCCTGTCTCAATTTTTTCTTGGTTGAACTGGCTATAGCATTTCTTTTTAAGAGGAGACAGGCAAGTTTTTTAAATGGGACTAGAGAATGAGCACAGTCCCCAAATAGCCCCCAAATAGCTCCTAGTCAGGTGGGCAATGTAGCTACTTGTTGAGGATAGTGCCTGTGACAGTCACTGTCTGATCTGCCTTGCTGAGAAGACTGAAACCAACCCTGCACAAAGAAAGAAAAAACTCATGAATTCCTAAATTCAGTCAAGGTCAATGCCTGACAGGAGTCTTGTATTGCTAAAACTGCTCAGGAGGTCTCTGAAACGGTGGTGAATTAATAGTTTTACTCTTTCCTTGAGAAACACCAGCATTCTACACAGAGAAAGGGAAATATATTCTCGACCAAAAGTCTTGGGGGGTATTGTGAGGAGGTTTGTGTTTGGGTTAAATCAAACTCTAACTATTTGCGGTGGTGATAACATCAGAAACAAGGAGGAAATGCTCAAAAGTCAGATCAGAAAACATTCATAGAATAACTAATACAAGTCACTGTGTCAGGAAAATAAAAAGGCAGGCTAAAAGAATTAAAATATCTCTCTTTGCAGTTCTAGCCAAAATAGATTATTTCAAGAAATCTCTAGAAGATCAGTCATGAAAAACCCCAGCTCACAAACCCAGAACATATTATCAAGATCTGGAGAAACATGTAGGAGAATCCAGCTGAACTGCACAACTTCAAATGAGCTCAGTCGGAGATTCTATAACAGAAAAATGCAAACACAAATAGCAAAAAATTACTAAGACAACCTTTAAAAACAAAGAACTGGAAAGTGCAAAGACCAGATGTCATCCATGGTTTGGGATAAATTCTTTTGTTCTGCTACAGTCACCATTTCTATGTGTTTCATAAGAAGAAAAATCATTCAGATGACATACAGCAGAAGAGCACCAGTACTGAAAAACAAAAGCAATCAAGTGTTTCATAACTATGAATAAGGCATATGTCTTTCTTCCTTTACCTTGCTCAGAAACCAGCTAAGGCTGGTTTTATAATGTCAGATTTTGAACTGTGATTGACATTTAACATAGGATCAAAATGTAGACAAATGAAAAGCAAAAGACATGAAAGCTCTACTTCTGATTGACTTCTAATTTCAAACATTGTTCAGTACAAGTCAAGAAATTGAATCTGGAATGGAATTTTCCTGCAAAATATTTGATTCAGCAGCCACCAGGTGTGTTGTGACTGCTCCAGCTTGCACCTGAGTGTCTGCACCAGGGAGTGACAAGAGCTACAAGATGTCTTTTCTCACCAGATTAGGCAAGGTCTCTTGCAGAAATGTTTCCTTGTAAATTGTCACTTTGTCCTTAAACTGACCCAGCGAGCATAACAGGAAACATAAATCTTGATATTCCTAGATTCATCTCGGCTTATGGGCTTCCAAGATTTTGTCAGGGTGTCTCATTGTGTATGCATCCTTTTTTTCTGCAAGAGGGCAAGTGTTTCATATTTTTCAACCTCCTCAACTGAAGTCTTAAAAAAAAGATGAAATTTAAATTCGAAAGCAGGAAGGTTTGATCTAGAGATGCAAATGTTGAAACTCTTGATTAGAAATCTAAAAATAATGTTACTAAATTGGGAAATTAAAACAGTAAAATGTGTTTCTTATTACCTTGTTCACAGCAAAGATACCTGTTATTTAAGCTACTTGATACATATATGGGCTTTTAAAAATAAAGGCACAATTCAGCTGAGCATTCATTCATCTCCTAGATGCTTGCATTCAGAATAGGAACTAAAATTAGTTCAGTAACCAGTACATTTATGTCCTTTCTCAGTTTCTGCTTGCTTTTTCCAAACTCAGTGTTCAATATTTTTCTCTCTCCTTTTAGTTTTTTACATGGATCAAAGTGTAGCTGCTCTGAAATGCACTTCAGAACTTTATCTAGCTTCATAGGCAATGCCATAGTTTCATTTTTAGGTTGTGTATACTTTCCAATTTACATGTCTTTCTATCAGCAGCGCTTTCATGATGCAGTAAGAGATATATCATAAAAAATATTTTCTGAATAGATGTCTCATAAAATATAAAGTCTCTAAGTTTGCCTTGAACTTTTTATAGCATCCAGACATAATATTAATTTAACAACAACTTGATCCTCAGAAATATTTTTTAAAATCACTTTTTCCAGAAAGTTTGGAATGCATGAGAATAGTATAAAAAATCAGACAATAAATTTTAGGGTATTTGTCCCTCAGCATCACTGAAATTAGGAAAGGGCTGCATCAGCCAGCTCATGACATTGAAGTGGATATTAAATTATTTGGCAGAATCAGACCTTTTCAGCTGCATCATGAAACTGGGCTTAGGAGAAACTGACAGCACTAAAGAGGATGACAGGCAATCAGCACATGTAGCCTTCTGCTTCGTATATTATATCAGCCGAAGATCAGCTTTAGAGATGATAAGCAAAATCCTCTTAGATGGGCAAAAGTGTTAGAAGGCTGATGAGTGTTCTGCTAAATGATCCAGAACAGACTGCTTAAAACAGTTCATTTGTTATAAACTTACAAAGCCCGGCTCTTCACGCAAATTCGCTAATACATCATGTTTTGAACCAGCACACAAATGATAGGGATCCAATGTAAAAAGAGATTATGTTTCAGGACGGCACTGGCAGATTCAGGACAAAATATTTGGGCAATAAAAACAAGCCTTCCCTGGGACTTACATGGTTAAATTACCTCCCTATGAAAGTGAGGTGCTGGGAGTGCTGGCATGAAAGCAGGAAATGCTTTCACCAAGTGACCTGCTTGGTTATTAAACCATGCACTTTATGAATAAGAAGGCAAAAGAATGCATGTGTAAGACACTGTAGAAGATTTGCCTACCTGAACACAGCAGTTCTGTGTGATTTTAGACAACCTAAAATATTTTATGTCACTGACAGCAGAAACCAAGCTGCATTACATGCTAGTGTTTAGACACCTTAATCTCCCTCACACCCTGACACATGCTTGGCCCTGGAATGAACACCTGTCAGATAAGAAAATAGATAAATTAATGAAATAAAGACAAATTAATAACAGTAATAATCATCATCATCTTCCAAGTATTGATATTTAAGAAGGGGGAAATAGTCAACATTTAAAGAAAGCAAATAGTTAGGATCATCTGCAGCTCCTCTAAAAAGTAACTATGCTAAAGTGATTTCCATCAGAAATGAGCTTAAAAAGTGGTGTTATATGAAGAGATTTTCCATACTGGTAGATCTCACTGTCCTCTTAAAAATCCAGTTGCTTTAACATCAAGATGAAGAATTGCACATGACAACACTGGTCCAGGAAGGTGTGATTTGGCATAATAAGGATCGTGGTATGATAAAACTGCTCTGATTATACTCAAAACATTTATTTAAAAGCTTAGTATATATACCAGTTTATAACAAAGTGTCATAACTCCAATATTTAGAATGTGCTGACTACATTTAAATCTTGAATGTCTTTTCTTAGTGCTACTCATTCAAGCAAAACTGATTGATTTCAAAAGGTGTTTTGGCTGAGTTAGAAGCTATGTAAATATGTAGCCCAACGAAGGTGAGGAGGCAGATTGCTACAGGAAACATAATTAAAATCTTGAAATAATGATTAATTCAGCTAGTGATTTTTAACTTCTCAGTAGAACCATAGCAGGAAAAATGAAACAAGCCCTCTTTCTTATGTATGGGTATACTCTCAACCCAGTTAAATAAAAAAGGTCATTCAATGAAATGTCCCTGCTGCCAGTTACTGGAAAAGAAGAGGAGAAATCCTGTGAAATGAATTCTCAGAGGATAAAGTTTTTCATGAAAACAAAAATAAATTTAATTCAACAGTTTGCTAACTGCAACCTGCTAACCTTATAAAATATATCAGTGATGCTAAAAATAATAATAAAAAAAAATGCAGGGAGAAAGGAAGCAGCCAGATTCCTGAGGGAACAGATTGAATTCTCACTGGTAGTGGTTATCCACTCACCTTTCTTATCCTGATAAGCAATTAAGATTCTATTCTGTTAAAGCCCAATGCCAGCTACTCTTAGTTTGTCACAGTTTAGATGGATAAATGAGCATGGACTATTCCTTCAGTTGCCTGCCTTTTTTTATTAACTGCCTATGCACAGCAGGTTGGCAGATCTTGTGCAAGAAGTGTTAATTAAAGCAGTTTAGGTCTCTTTTTTTTTTTTTTTTTTCAAACAGTAGAATTAGATTTCTTTAGACGCTTTAGCAGCCAAACACTACGAAGAAGTACATATGCAGTACACATACTAAAGGAATTGGAAGTTTTGAGTATCAGTATGCTGCAGAAACATATGTTCCTAAATGTAGCTAACTGGGATAGCATGCAAGCCTCTTGAATTTCTCTTTTTCTCCCCATGATTTCATTCTGAGATAAAACACATTTTGTTTGTAGAATTTTTAATACTATAGTTAAGGCCTTAATAGGGACTACAGTCTGACAGTAAAAGCACCAATAATGAAGATGATTGTTCATTTCTCTTCACTATTGAATGTTTTTTCCCACAAAATGAATAGGCCAAATGTGAGCAGTAGCCACATCACAGTGGCTTGGGGGTTAAACTGTCACCTGAGAGGAAAAACAAAGCCAAAACTTGAACTTCTTTCACATACTTTTCAACAGAATATCATCATAACACCCTAGTATTTTTCTCTGTAGCTGTCCATGACTCACACCCACTAACCAGCTGGCTTAGGAAAAAGCTTTATCTTCAAAAATTTCGACAGAACTGGTATGTTTGTGTTTGTGTGTAAAAAAATTTAGTTATGATGAATATTCATCTATAAGAAGAAAAAAACCCAAACTCAACAAAGAATACAGCTGAGAAAGAGACAGTTAGACGACACTTTTTAGGGGTTATCCTAATTCTAGTTTATCTGGTTTAGTATTGAGCACAGATACATTTTATACCTCACTTGTATCTTGACAGTAAAATAATTTCTGACTTTTCTAAGCCCACCACTGGGTTTTAGCAGGCTAAAGCTTTTTGTCGTTTATAGAAAGAAATAAATGGTTTGGAACTTCCAGCAGAGCTGAGAGTCAGACTCACCTAGCCAAGGACAGTGTGAGGGTTGTGTCAACACAGACGAGTCAGAAATTGTCACCACCATGCAAAAGCTTTGACGGCACTGTTTCCAACTGACAGCAGAGAACAGAATGAATTTTCAAGCCTCTGTTGCTCTTAGGAAAAAAAAAAAAAACAAACCAAAACCAAAACCAGCTCTATTGAATCTTGCAGAGACAGCTGACAGGATTATTTTCCTGCAAATGTTTGCCCTGCCCACCTTCTGTTTCACATTTCTTTCTAACGTATTAGAGCAAACAGCTGATGAGGGCAGGTTGGTGGTAGGAGAATGTAATGTGAATGGGATGGATGAGAATCAGGGGGATTTGCCATTCTTTGCAAACTACTAAGAGGCTGTTTATGTTGCTTTTGCACCAGATGCTGTAGAGGTATGAACAGGAGAAGGATTGTCTAAAGCATTCAAGAAAGGAAACAGCATGAGTCGAAGTTATGTATCTGGCACTCTGTGCATGTCAGCAGTTCCTAACACTCCAATGAATTTGGTTGTGAGGAACTAAATGGTGTCAGTATCTGGGTACAAACCTGACAGAAATTGAGGTGCTAGCTACAAAGAGGAGACTGAGAGAGTCTGTAAAGTGTTTTGTTGATAAATCAGATTGGGTGACTGGAGTATCTTGAACACAGTTTCTGCAAGAATATAATATAGTGATACTTCAGAGGGTTCTTTCTCATGTCTCTGTATTCATGCTTCTCTGTAACTACCATAATAATGTTATTGTATTCTGATAGATGTTTAATGAATTTATATTAGAGTCAAGGAGGAAAAATACCCTTGATGTACACACTGCAACTGAATCTGACATAAAATGATAATTTTGACATAAATTATTAGTGCTCCTTCTGATTTTAGGACTAATAAATCTTAATTTTTTACTATGCTGACATTTTCTGTTTGGATATTATGATTAGACTACATTCAAGTAAAAAAGTTTTAAACATTGGAATTAGAAAAATTGGTCCTTTCAAATTTTCAGCCGATTTGAGAGTTTTAGAGACTGTTTTTTTATCTACATATTATAGAAGCAGAAGTGATCATCAGCTATAGGTTGAGCTTCCTCAGAGACTTACATAATTTTGTTTAATTCTATTTTTCAAGGAAACAGATGTTCTGTGCATATTCTAAAAGAACTTTATATTTTTTCCCCTTAGAGTTAGCCTCAAATAAAGACTCAGTCAACATTTTGCCACCATTTAATTTCATTTCAGAATGGTTCTTGCTCTGAAACTGCAAAAAGAGTGGATCAGGAACTGTGAAATGGTGTCAAAAAGGTGTTTTCATTGTCTGTATTCATCATATGGCAGCAAAATAAGGAATAAAATGGACAAATAAGCTTCATGGTTCTTACTGAATTATGTTTTTGATTTTGGGCCCCCAGGTGTTCACCTAAATGCAGAAATCTAGAACAGCACAATGACCAGGAATAGTGTTTCAGTTGCTAATGTCTGTCTCCTATCTTGGAGGCTGAGAAACTTTGGAAAAGTGCCTAATAGAGCTGCTGTCTTGTTGCCAGACACATTTCTTCCTACCTTTTGGCACTGTGTTTATTGGACACACTTGAAGATAGGATCTCCACTGCAGTTCAGCTGAAATCAGTTATCCACTAATGCATAGCATACTTATACCAAGCCACTTTCAATTTATGCTGCTGTGTTTACATGTATTCCAATAAAATACACAGATTAATCTCCTTCAAAATTCCTAATGACTATATTAGTCCTCTAAATAGCTGTTGTGTGGTGAATATTGAGGATTTGTGCTCTGAGAAATGAAAGAAAATAGAAAAAACTCATATTTTTTTAAAGGGATAAAAGACAAAAAATCCCCCTCCTCAATAGTTCCTTTTATAGTAAAAAATAAAAACATTCTGAAGACTGTAATAAACCCACAAATTAAATTACCTTTATAAGAAATATTACGCTCACACTAAGATAAGATTCATGACTTTCCTTCAATCAGAGAATAATTGTTTTATTCTTTTTTAATAAGAGATACATATCTACAAATTTCATTCATCATTTTTATTTAAGAATATTATATTACTTAATATTTAAGTCTCATTTTGGTTTAATTCAATGTAAATTCTTGTTGTTTGTAATCAAATACAGCTATATGGACACTTGGTAGGTTTTATTTGAGTATCAACCAAATTAAGGTAAGCCTTGTAGCCTTGTTTCTTTTTTATTATTCTTTTTCTTTTTCTTTTAATAATATTGAGTTGAAAAATATTAGTGATCAAAACCTGCTTGAGTTTGTTATTAGCAAGGCCACATTTTTTATAAGAACATCAGATAGGTAACAAATGTTGAGTGTAAAAACCTTAGGGTTCAAATGCTCTTTATTTCTCTAAGTCTTCCTATGTACTTTTTAGATTGAGGCTGTATCCATTTTTTGACTGTGAATGTAAACTTTGGTGGCTCTGCAGACTACTTAATCCTTTCATGTGAAATGTTAGAATTTTAAGTTTCAGAACCACCTTACTATTTGTTGTTAATATTTTAAACAACACAGAATATGCACATCACTTATACACTTGCCGTGAAGGCAACTTGTTTTGCATACTTACTGCAAGAAGGACAAATTCTGCTTCTTAGTGGGGAAAATAAAATTAAAAATCTGACCTCGTCTCCATAAATATAGCCTCCTTTATGTTCCATAGGCATGTAAAGGCATTTTGCTGATGCCACTCAGGTTCCAGTCTTGTAATATTAGCAGAAACAAAACAATATTTTAGTATAAAAATTTAATAATTAATAATTTAGTATGATTTCCACATTTTCCATTAATTCCTTTAAGTTTTCACACTATAGTGTTACTATAGAAAGCACATACAAATTAATAGTTTCAGAAATGAAGAAAAATGAGACAAACAAGGAATAAATAATGAAGAAAATAACTTGAGAATCAGTTATATAATTTGTGACTTACTGGTATCAAAACACTTGCAATTATTTTACTAATTAGATGGTGTTTCCACCAGGCATGAACTCATGCTCCATTTCAGATAAAATATTTGTTTTCCAAAATTAATCACTTTCTTTTTTTTTTTCCAAAAAAAAGATTGCACAGTCAAGTGGTGCACTTGAGCTAGAAAAGCAGAGCTTATCCTAGGCTGTGTTGTGAGGCAGGGGACAGAGCTGGGAAGCTGGGAATGGAGATCAGAAGTGACCTGTCTGAACTTGGTTGAGAGAATAGTGGATGTTGTTAAATAAAGATAATTTCCTTTGGCTAATGTATTGTAAGAGGCTACCTGAATTCCTGCATGGATGAGACAGTGACACAAGTTTCTTGAAACTGTAAAATCTAAATAATGGAAAATAGCATTCATTGGATATTATAGTGACCCATGCATTTAATGGAGTAATGACTATTGGTTTATTTTCTTAATTTTGTACAAAAGATGTGTGAGTGGGATCAAATGAAATACTTGCATCACTCCTTTCTTTATCTCATTACAAGAAAACTTAGACTAGTTAGAGAGTTAAGATTTTTGTATAATTTATAGAAACAGACTTATTTCTTTGAAACCGTAAGAATCCTTACCTATTGAAATCTTTTAGACTGGGACATTGTACTTTTAGGATCTATTTTAGAGATACGGCTCTCATAACTTTCCATTTAAATGAAAATGATTTCCAGGTATATAAAAACATTTGGGGTAGGTTAAGATTTTGAGTATGGGATTTGAAAGGAAGCTATTAGGATTTATGTTTTTGACATGCAAACAAAAGGTCCTGAATGAAGTTTATGGAGATCTACATGTAAAGATGCTTCTCACCTGACTCTGACTCCATAAAACTTTACTGTCTGCTTTACACTTAAAACTGGACTGGCTCTATGGTCAGCGGATGAATTTTTCCCACCCTAATGTGGTAGTTGTTTTACATAATTGATTATGGGAATAACTACAACAGTTAGCTGAGATGTTGGAAATCAGGCAACATGAAGCTATGCAATTATTATTTAATTTATTCATAGCAATTAAATAATTTTTTCATGAGTACTTCATAAGGATACAGTATTGATATGGACTAATTTTAAAATAACTTCTAAAATTATGTAAAGAAGGGAGTGAATTTTGAATTATCCAAAGAAAATATAATCCTAGGATTTCTGGTTCATGAATCTTGGCATGCAATAGAACTAGTTGCACTTTGTCCTTTTGAGCTTTTTTTCTGTGAAAGAAAAAAGGAAGGAAGAAATCATTATGCTGCTGCCTTCACAGCCATCTACCGTTCATCAGATCCAAAGCCCTCCAACACTGTAACAGTTAGTTTCTCATCTGGTTTAATCAGTCTGCCCCACAGGAAGATTCTACTAGCAAAGATAAGCTGCCAATTCCTACCTTTGGGCAACAAAAAATGTCTATCTTGTCTTAATCCTCTGCCTCAGAGCATTATCTGGAGTTTAAGGAGCTCTCATGACATCTGACACAGTAGGAGCAGAAAAGCAGTGAAGTCGGGACTGAAAGGCATTGCAAGAGTTTGTAAAGGGAAATGGGAGTTTGGAGAACAAGGAAATGAGGGAGAGCAATGGCATTCAGCCATGTGCTCTTTTTGCTGCAGCTGCCTCATTGGGATCGACTCCTCTCTGCCAAAGGCACAGTGCTCTGTTCTTTGCTACAGGATCAGACCTGTAGGAGCCCAGAAAAGAATGTGTGTGTTTGAAATACACACATATTTTATTCTAAAAAAAGATAGACATGAAATCCACATAGGATAAATGGGTTTAAAGTGTTACTTTTTCTTCTTCGGTGAAATCTAAACTCAGTTTCAGAGGTGCTTTCCTAACCCTACAGATAAGCCTTTGGGGAAAAAACCAACCAAACCTGACAATGAAGATTTAAAAGGTGCTCAAAAATCAGCCTCAAAGAGTTGTTTTAATAAAGAGTCCAATGTACTCTGCAAGAACAAGTGTCTGTACAGATTATTCACTGTATTATATGCTCATATCATGTGCTTCTCCCAATTGTTCAAACTGGTACAGACAATGCAATCATTTTTTGGCGTGGTTTTCTGTGAGTGTCCTTCCAGGCTTTTCTGTTCTGTGCATTATTTTGTGAACATTCATCAAGTAGTCTTCTAATCTGGACTTAAACTCCCTTCTCATCCTGTATCTGAAAAAAACAAATTAAAAGCAAAAACCAAAAACTAAATCAAAGAAACAACCAAAACCTAAACAAAACGTCCCACAAACCACAGAAAATGAGGGTATGTTTCAGAAGATGCAAAAAAAGCAAGCTGAAACAAAGATTTCAAGAAGTGACTCTAAACCTCACAAGAATTTAAAGTCAACTTTGTGACAATCTTTTCTGTTTAGATGTAACACGTCAAAACCATAGCATGCTGAAGTTAGCTTCTTCTCAATTTCCCTCCTTTGGGAGAAAAAAAAAAGAATGTAGTCATCTAATACTCCTTCACAGAGGGTAGGAGGACGTGGAAGAAGAAAGTATTAATGAACACTATTCAACACAGATATCTTCAAGGAAGCTCCACAACAATAAATTATTAAACATAAAAGCATAGCACCTGCTGCAGCCAAGCTAGTGGTGAAAATATTTTAAAAACAAGAACTATCTTGGGGTATGATCCGTTAATATATTCTACATCTAGAATTTTTATTGTAATTCTTCAGATGTCACGGATTGGGCAGCAAATGCATTCATTACATTAAAATGCTTTTACCTGTATAAGGGATAGGCCTTGCTGTGATTCTGTAATGCTGCCAGTCCTCTGTTTATCTTTGTTCTGGCTGTGTGGCTCTAAATCAAGATAAAAACCAACTCAACATGAAGGAAAATAAAAGGAAGGTCATTTAATCACCACGTTAGCTTAAAATTATTATTGATTCCTGGAGGTGATGTCTAACTCTGCCAGAAAATCCATTTCAGTAATGATTACTGCCCTCTGCCTTATCTATTATACTGGAGGTTATTAAAAGTGGGAGTCTCTAGGGAAGTATATAGCGTTAGACCACTAATATCATATTTAATATGTTTTTAACAGAAGAGAGTTTCAGATTGTGGCCTTTAACCTACAAGCGAATCAAGGAGAGTGTAGGTCTAATTATTATATATACTCCACTGGGAACTAGTCACACACTAGATAGATAGATAAATATCACCTGGGACAAAGATGTATTGAACTCTTCATCACTCTAAATTAACAGGTGCACACAGCTCTAGAAATAACATACTCAGAAAACTTACAGTACCTTTTTGAAATAGTTACTCAACTTGCTGTTGCACTTTACCAAATAATGTTCTCATCCTATGACACTTGTATCATGTTTTCCTCCTGGCTGCTCTTTCAAAATCACAATGACATAAATTACTGTGGGAATAAAGAATTGTCTACATAGTGAGACATCTGTCCTGCCATTATGTACACACAGGGACTCCACTGTGTCCCAATTCAACTAGATTACATAACTAAATGCATAAGGAAGGTAGCCTGATAAAAATCAAAGATTAAACATTCCGAAAATTAGACTGGACCATCTAATAGAGTTACCTTTTGTGATCCTAATTTCTTTCTTTGTGTCAATCTCTAGCTTAAGGAAAAGAAACAGGTAAAACGGCATATGAAATAGGACATTAGTATTACGTCATTTTGCTATTCCATGGATCAACTGGTATTAATTCTTGAACCTTTTCACCAACCACTATTACTCCTTGAATCTTCTTGAACCAAAGGATCAGTATTAATGCTTAAAAATTTTCATGGAACATATATTTTTTTCTCATTATATTTAAAACTTTAAAAATATATTAATTCATAGATCAGTTGCAGATCTTTTCCCATAGAGTTTTGGACCACCACTAATGAGAAGGTAATACTCTCTGCCACATGGGATATTGAAAATAATTTATTTTTTTAACCCCAGGGAAGATTTTTGAAAAGGTATTTTAAAGAAAACCATTTGGAAAAATAAATTACAGAACTCAATAAATTAATTCATCTGACAGTATTTATGATATGAAAAATAGCTTAATAACAATAAATGAAAACCATATAGCAAAACTCATGACTGCTTCTGTATTTTTAAAATTATATTTTTTTATGCCATGACCAAGAGATACTGTAAATCATATCAGTAGTATTATATTTGATATGAAGAGATATCCAGAATCAATGAATGAAAAAAAAAGTAGCAGCAAATTGCAATTCCAAACTACTGCACATATTTTCGGCATTACAGAGCATGAGGCACAACTACTTTTTATTCTCTGATATGTATTCCCTATAGCCTAGTGTGAATTAATAAAATATTTTTATTATTTGTATTTGTGTGTATGTATAAATTTAATATATGCTTATAAAAATATCCAATAATATATTTTCCAGCAATTCATGAAGCTGATTAACATTGTTATTTTACCCAAAAAGAACACATGGAAGTCTACATGAGTCTGTCTTTGTTCTGATCTCATTCCACTTCACAAAGGGAAAAGAAATCAGAAGTAGTCAATTTTCTTATCAAGGCATCCCAACAACAGTAAATAAGTGCAAATAAACTGCTGTCTAACAGCCTGATGAGATGATGTGCCATTCACACATGGAGCAAGCCTCCAAAAGTTATGTAAACATAATAACAACATAATAATACCATGCTTTTTAAATTGTTTGTATATGGAGTTGTGCTATTCTGCTACACCTGGGAACAGAGTAAAAAGTATTTTTCAATAAATATTTTTCATCTGGGAATTCAGTTAAAAATATAATTTCAATAAATATTTGTCAGAAAAGATATTTTTTCATTTTATTTTTCTTTGCAGAGTAATTTTCTCTTGCTACTCCTGATATTGTTATGGCTTTTCTACTGTTGTTAACTGATGCGGACTCAGAGAAGTTGTTGGAAAGATTATCAGTGGTTTTAAAATCATCAAACAATTAATTAACAGAGGCAGGGAAGGCCTGATGATTACATTTTGAGATGCAGTGTTCAGATTATTGGTCAGACAGAAGACATACTACTAATCATTAAAAACATCTTAGAAATTTGGTTTAAAATTTCCACATCAGTTGTTTTCCACATCACACAGAGTCGATAGCTGATAGATGATATCTGATATGTGATAGATTTCTAAAAATTGTGCATGAAATGCTGTCAAGTGTTTATGTTAATGGGTGTTCTGTCATTAAATCTAATGGGGACTGTACAGACTATACTGTAAAATTAAGAAAGGCATGTATGCTCTCTATCACCCTATGACTCACAGTTTAGTGGTTAATTATTTTATTCTTGAATTGTTGTTCAATTTGAAGGATCTATGGCCTAATAAATTGTTTATTTCAACTGTGCCTGTGGATGCTTTGCTATTTTGATATTTTGAAATTTTTTAAATAATTCAATTATTTTTATGTATGTAATTCATTATAATACATAGAGATATGTCAGCCATGTCACTTGTAGGATAGTATTGCATTTCCTGGCTGTATTGAGTGATAACTCATTCACTTATTTTGAGCCATTATAAGTGGACTCGTATTGCCCACCATTAGGACATTTACCAGGAAACCTGCTGTTGCTTATCACGGGGACCTCTGGAAGAAAAAAACCACAAAACCTAGATTAATGTCCTCAATGCGTCACTGTCAGAGAAGTCAGCCAAACCACAAAGTACTTTTTAATGGAAGAAATATCAGCTATTTTCTCTTTAAAATACAGACATAAATATAATCATAAAAATGAGGGGAAAAAAATTCTAATTCATTGACCAAAGCTGGGGTCAGATTCTCAGCTGGCATGAATTTTCATGCTCCATTACTGTTAATTGGATTTATGCTCCCTGAAGGCCAGATGTTCTGTTTCTTGGTGTAGAGTGCTTTCAGAATCATAGTAGGTTTTTGCTTTAGTATCCTTGTGGTTTTTTATGGACTAGTTATCACTGTATTTGTTCCGGTCAGTCTTTTGCCATATTTAAATTCTGACATGGTTTAGACAGCTTATTATCAGATTGCAGACTTAAATTTTATTAAATATTTTGGATCTACACCTCTTTTAGTTAAGCAATTCATATTTGTCAAATTAAACTACTTATTTATATAGTACTCAGCTGTGAGTGCAAATAAGATTTTAACTCTCCCTGATAGTTTTAACACTCAAAGTTTCTCCTTCCTCACTCACACCTCTGCTAACACCTTCATTGTCCCTATTCCCTTTCAGAAAGAAATTTATTCCAGCCATATACTTAAAGAAACTTTTTCATAAAGTCTTAAAATCTTACAGAGTACTTGACAAAACCAAGAGCTTGGTGGATCTTGGTTTGTTTTTTTTGGGTGGTGGGTTGGGTTTTTGTGGGGGTTTTTGCTTGTTTGTTAGTTTTTTAAATTTTTAATTTTCCTGAGGATAAAATGCAGATTATATTGAAACAAACAAGCAAACCCCCTATTACACATCACTTAACATAGTCCACCAATGATACTGATTTTTTGGCCGTGTCATACTGAACATTTTGTTCAAGATTTTGTTAATGAGAAGTTAATGAAAAAACTTGCAACTAATCATCTTCACTCCTGTAAGTCTCATGAGTCAGACCTTGTCCTTTTCCATGGAAAGAAAACAATGAATTATTCCACAGTATTTGCTGTAACTTACTAAATTTAATAATTTATAATAATTTTTAAATAGAAAATTGTATTTTGTGTCTGAGATACTCAGACTTCTGCTGATTTAAAGAAAAAAAGGTCTTCGTTTGAGCCTTGACAGAAGATCAGTGAGGTGATCCTGCCCCTCTACTCAGCCCTGATGAGACTGCATCTGAAGTGCTGCGCCCAGTTCTGGGTTCCTCAGCACAAGAGAGACCTGGAGCTCCTGGAGCAGGTCCAGCAGAGCTTCACAAATTTGGTTAAGGGCCTGGAGCACGTCTCTTCTGAGGAAAGGCTGAGGAAGCTGGGCTTGTTCATATTCAAGAAGAGATGACTGAGAGGGGACCTCATCAATGTCTGTAAGTCTCGAAAGGGAGGGTGCCAAGAGGATGTAGCCAGGCTCCTCTTACCATAGGTGCTAAGCCATAGGATAAGCAGCAATGAGCCAAAAATGATGCACAGGAAGTTCCACCTGAACAGGAGGAAGAACTTCTGTACCATGTGAGTGACTGAGCAGCAGAACATATTTCCTGGAGAGGTTGTGGAGTCTGCCTCACTGGAGATATTCGAGAACTCTCAGCACACCATCCTGTGCTCCAGGGTGACTGTGCTTGCTTGAACAGGGAGGCTGGACCAGAGGAATCAGTGTGGTCCCTTCCAACCTGACACATTCTTTGATTCTGTGTTTCATTTTCACATGAAAATCTTATAAAAGTTGTTGTAAAAACAAAGCTGACCTCTTAAACTTGTCTGTTGAGGAAAATACCACCCATGTATATATTCGAGGGGAAAAGTTGCATCAACAATTTCATTAATTGACAAGAATTTTTATTTATTATTATTACTTTTATTCTATGTAACGTGTACTTTCTTGTCTCATACAAAATCACTATGAAAATAGCAATGGATCAATTATCAATAGCTCTCTTTTTCTTTATCATTGTTCCTAAACTTCTCTAGTCTTTTACAACACATTTTCCTTTTCTCCCCAGTATTGTAATAAAATAACAGAGATGATGCGAGTTATTCATCGGTCCCTTTTTATATCCATTTTACCTCTAAGTCTACCCATTACTAGTGGCAAATATAAAACAAATTTATTTTGTCATAGCTCCTGACTATCAACAAATGACCCATTTGAGATCAAATGTTCATTGACTGCTTTTTTTTGGGGGGGAAAGATGTGTCAAGACAAGCTTCTTTTTCTTTTTGTCACATCCAGGCAGCACAATGAAGACTAGAAAAACTCATATATGAGGGGAAACCTGGTGCCTGTTGAGCTGTGAAAAGAGCTGCCATTAGGAACCAAAAATATTTCTGCCAGGTCAGCAAAGTATGAGAAAAGTTCCCATTAAGCAGTTTATAACTATACACCTCTTTTTTTTCCCTTTCCCTCTCTCCTCCCCCTCCAAGCCTTTGATAGCCAGCAATTCACTTTGCTGGCACACACTGTGGCCTTTCTCAGAATATAATTCAAAATGTTTATAACTGTCATTTCAGTCTCTGTACTTTGTATTTTTTCATCTCATAGCCTTTCTCTTTTTCAGGTTCTTGTCACCTTGGAAAAACAGTAGTGTTTATAACCTCTCTGGCTGCACTGACTGGCTTTGTCACCAGAGGTTTTTGTAGCATCCTTAATGACCTGTTAGGAAGAATCTTGTAAACATTCTGTCATAGTAAGTGTTAGGCAGAGAATCTGTTACCTTTAATTTGTATCCTCAAAATATTGGCATATTAAGTGCTTGGCAATTGGCCGACGTGATGGGCTCAATAGAGTAAATGCTTCAGATACTCTTTTTTCTTAGTAGTATTCTTTTTTGCCAGAAAATGGCCATTCTAATCAAATAATGGGTATGTGATTAGGCTGTGAATTCTTGGGACCTTCTGTGCTAAATATTTATAGCTAAAAACATTTTCCAAAAATGTCAATATACTTCTGGAATAAAAATCAAAACAGTTTTTGTGAAGTTTTGAGCAATATCCTAAGTGAGATATATAGGAAATTCCAAGTATTACATTTTTTATATATATTGCCTTGGGAGAATGTAGAAAAACTCCAATTTTGCTCTTTCAACAAAAAAAGTATCTGAGGCATCCAGAAAGCTTGGCAGAAAGCTGTATTTTCTAGCACTAGTAGATTTTGTGTAATCAGTGGTGCTAGTCTTGTAAGAGCTAAACTTCCCAAATCCTTTGAAATAGTTATGTCACTTTTTGTGCTAATACTTTATAGGTGAGAACTAGGTATTGTTTAACTTTTAAAAAGGTACAAAAATTAAGATGGTATATTTACAGTTTGTTTAAATTTTTAATTTCTGTCTCAGTTTTTTATTGCTGTCTTAGAAATCTGAGAGAACATACAAATAGAAGTGTGATACTGGAAAAACATGAACTTTTAGCTACAGTGTCTCCAAGGTGCCACAATCTAGATGTTAAAATCGATCTTATAATATCTGTATGCATATAAATACATATATTCATATAAATAAAGACACTATAAATATATGGTGAGTCTCACACATTATGAAACAATGCTGATTTTGACTTATGGATTATGTTATAAAAATTTAGACTTATATCAAGAAAGTAGGTTAAAGTTAGCCTCTTGTCTCAAGGAGGTACTAGGATGTCTGTCCATAATGACTTCAATACACATAAAGTTGTGAAGAGTAAGAAAACTTTGGCTATTATTCTGGCAGAAAATTATGAGGCAAATCAGAGAAATAAAATAATTCTCTTCTATACAGATTTATATCTCCCATGGATTTGGAAGTCAGAAAGACAAGTATGTGTTCTGGCAAATGATCTTTTTTTCCCTGGAATGAGGCAAAGGACTTGCTGCAAACTGATCACCAATTCACTGCTGCCAGGAGTGGGTGAAATGGAGAAGTCCTTTGAGAAAAGGCTGGGATTTATTTGAGTGAAATTGTAAGTGCATGAGTATTAGTGACACTAGAAAACCTAGTCATCTGGAAATTGGGAAATGAGTATCACCACTTTACTCAATCCTTCTCTCCATGCTTAGAGATAGAAAGGCATATTGCTCCATTTTGTAGGGATCAAACAATGCTTATGAATGATAGCATCACAGTCATGGTGTTCATGTCAAACAAGCACATACTGAAATACTTGAATACAAGGAAAAGCAGAAAAACACACTGAATATTGGAATGCATCCTAGATAGTGTTAAATAATACCAGCCAAAACCTCTGAGATTTATTCCAGGAACCACTTCATGCTTATCAGCAAAAATGTAGAAAACCTATCACAGTGGTCAGATAAATGAAGTACTAATGGGACAAACCAATCTGAAATAATTAAATTTTTCAGATAATGCACAAAACAGTTGAATGGATAATACTGTAACATTATCCCATGGTCTCCATCAGTTCTGTATTCATACACATAAAGAAAAAAAGCCACCATCCCCCCCCCCCCCACTTTCAAAGATGATCAGAGTCCAAAAATTGCCTCAACCATGTTTATTCCTCTCTTTCATCTCACTGGAACTGATCAAGGTTTTCATTTCCTTCATGAAGGTGTGCATTAATTTTTTTTTTTTTGGACAACATATTTTCTTTTAAATACTTGTTAAAAATAAAACCATAAACCCCAAGATCTTAGATTCTTATTGCTAAAACAATAATATTTATTCAGAATTTTAGAATATAATTAATATGTGGGAAAAAAGTTGCCATGATTGTGAAGTTTGTGAAGTTTGTGTTTACAGAAATACATAAAGATTGGTTTTGGAAGGAAAAACTAAACAAAGCACAACAACCCTACAAGAGAGGGATATATTTTATTCCCATTGCTTTGATTTTCAGATGTTATTATTCAGTTATAGTATGGACATAAATATGACCTGAATAGACAAAATACCTAAACTGACCACTTGTATGCGGTTGCTTTTTGCACTGTCAGTGATAGAATCAATCAGATGGCTGGAAGAGAAGGTCATACATACCTCACCATCAGTAGGAGGATCAGATTATAGCAGAACTAGTAATGACATTTTTGAATTTGAGATATGAAACCAGATAGATATTTTGTAATAAAAATGGTATAAACATGAATCACTCAAAAAAGAGAGTAGTTTTGTGCTGACCTAGTTTGGGAAAGCTCTGAAATCAAGACTCTGAGAGTAGTAAAAATTCAGTAATACACCCAAGCTGGTTAAAGGAGTGACAAAAATGCTTTTAGGGGAAGTAGGATTCAACTCCTTTAACTTTACCTGTAAATTACTATTATGCTTTCCAGATTAATCATCTAAACTATTTCAAAATCTTGAAAGTTCTTGCACTGGTTGGTTGTAGATGAGTAAATTCAGATTAGTAGTATAGGATTTTTAATATTGTAATATCTGAGATACGAGACTGACCTAAAGCCTACTAAACCTGTCCCTCTTTTTTTTTTTTTAATTTTTAAAATCACCAAATTAATGAATAATTTAGGTTGAAGGAATTCTGTGGTGGAAACATGGTCCAGCCCTTTTACCAAAGCAGGGCCACATTACCTGCTGCTCATCAGCATCCTGACTTCTTCACTTAAAGCAGTGAGATTGATATCCATGGTGGGTGTCTCTAGTAGGACCATTTGGTATATTTCCTTTAAATTCATTTCCTGCTTAAGTTTCAAAGTTCCACACCTCCCTCATTCAGTAAAAGCTGCTTCCATGTAGAAAAACCAACACAAACCAAACTTCACATCTACCACCTTAATGCAATACCTTTTTCACCAGAACTCTTCCTGATTAGTGTTAAGGTTATCACTGGGCATGAGAGCTCCAAGTAAGACATAAGATTTCTTTTTCTTCCTACACTGTATTTTTTGACTGGCTACCAGAGAATAAATACATGCATACAAAATTTCAAAACATATATGCACACATATTTCTAATGCATTTTTTTTGAATATGGAAATTTACAGATTACTTAAGAGCTAATAGAATTTTCAAAGTATGACTGAAACAGCAGTCTGGCTTTTTTAACATGCAGTATCACTGTCAAACAAGTTAAAGGAAAGAAAATGTATGTAATATTTGATTATGTTTCTCATTTATATTTATTCTACACAAGAGGGCTAAAGGAAACATGTATCAGACATTTTAAACCCATCAGATTATCAGATTATTACCTCAGTCATTCTGATGCTCTGGAATGCTTTTTATGACATTCCTTTAAATCATCAGGAAGAAAAAGAAAGAGATATTCTTTCATTGCTTAATAAAGGTTTTAAAGATGGAGAAAGATTGAGTTGGTTTTGAGAGGAGAAAGAAAGGCTGGTGAAATAAAATTAAAGAAAAAAGAGTACAGTTCATTAGTGTCCACCAAGTTAAAAGAAGGGCTTTAACACATTCTGTTGAATGAGGGTTTAGCTCTGTTTTCCCTTAATGATCCAAAATAAGTAACTTGAGAGAACAATGAAAGATATTTGCTTCTTTTGTTGTTATTCTATCCCCATTAAATTATTCTTAATAGCTTTTTAAAACAACTAAAAGCTGCAACTATGTATACAGAGCTTTAGTCTGGAAATATGTGATGATACAACACCCAAGAAGATGTTTAATATGAAGTATTTATATTCCATTTTTATCCCTGATTATTCATTTCTGCTGAAACCCTTTAAACACATTCAGTGAATGTGGCAAAAGGTAATTAACATGGGTCTGTAATTGAGTTCTCCTAATTTCAGCAAGACAGTACATTTTGTTGAGAAGGCTGACATTAAAGATCTTATAGAACACCAGCTTATTAAAGATGTCCCTTTGCACTGCACTCACCATGTTCATTCTAGCATCTTTTCCTGTCCAAGATTCTTTAGCTTTTTTTCCTAATCGTCTCCCAATCGTCTTTTCTCCTCTTGTTGCATATTGAAGCCCCTAGTGGCCATGATCTCCTTTAACTCTGGCTCTGGTAAGCTCCTTTCTGAAGGGCTTCTTTCCCTTTGAATTGCTCCTGGATGTCCCTTCTTCTTCTCTTAGCATTTTCTTTTTCTAATAGTCTGTGCACCACTGTCCCACTACAAATTGAAATTCAATTCTCTGTGTCTCTTGCCTTCCTCCACGAGGAGAATTCTTTGCTTCTGTTTACTAAAAGTTTTGACATTTGTCTTTCTGGCCGTGATGCTCTCCCTCAGTTTTCTTGTCTCAATCTCTTCTGATTAATCCTGTTATAAAGCTTATTATAACAGATATAAATCTAATTCTATATTTATATATAAATTTATACATATATATAAAATTATACATATACCTATAAATCAAACACACATTGGAAAAACTTATTTTCTTGTCTTTATTCTATTTACAGGCTAGACAATAAAGAGAATAAAGAATTATTAGGGTCATTTTTTTCTGAAATTAATATTATTGAACTAATTAAAAGAAGAAATAAGTCTGAACTTTGCAATCATAAAGTACAGGAATTACCATCTAAGACAAAATTTAGGTTATAACTGCTAACTGACTCATAAAATGGGCAGAATGCTTAAGGTTTTAGGACTATCTCTTCTGGAATGTGGTGTGAGGAAGTCCCACTAATTTCATTATTCTAAAGGTAGAGCATGAAGATAAAGAACAGAGGGAGGGGCAGGCAAATAACAAGAAGCTAGAGAAATATGAAAAAGTTAAACTGAACCAAGTGTCTCCTGAGACTAAAAAAAAGGTGCAAAAAATGATGTCTTCTAGAAATCTGAAGAAATTAACAGGATAAGTATGCTGAGATTATTTCACTTCAATTTTGATTATTTGAATAAATAGCACATGTATAAAATAATTTTAAAAAAAAGGTCTATGGGATTTAATTATCCAAGGAAATATAAGACATACAGAATAAGTATGGTTGTACTGTGCTTTTCATATCAAAAAATACACCTTACTAAATTATTCAAGATTGCAGTTGCATTTGTGAGTGTCTACCATTATTCCTTCTTCTCTTAAAAGCAAACACGGTTCTTTGATTCATTGGCAAAATAATATTTTTTTTTAACATAAACTGACATAATCTGAATTACTCTGGGAGAAATGAGCAATTATTCCTAATGGTGTGAGAAATTCCTTGTATTTCTCCAAATGTATTACTCAAACTCATATGCACAAGTAGTTTCATGGAATGAAAAATAAAAGCAAAGATATCAATGCAATATATCTTTAAATTCCTAGGCTGTAAGTCAAAAATTATGGCTGTTCATCATGACCTCGACAGATGCATAAAACATAATTCGTATATTATGGTGGTGCTGTCATTTGTTCTGAATTTCAGTATCCTTTTCATCCTTGCCAGACCTCTAATGAGAGGAAATCAAGCCAGAAAGGGAGACACAGAAAACATATAATGCATATATAGAACAAGTTTATGGACATGTTTTGTGATAAACTACTTTACTTAATGTCTGTCTGGTGCTTCTATTAGAAGTACCCAGAACCATCTACCTTTTTTGGTTTTTTTCCTAATGAACATAACTTTTCTCGTTAGTGCGCAGATGAACTTGTTCTCAATGTGTCTGCATAGTATGCAAAAATAGAATAACTTTGAACTGGTTAAAAAAAAAGATCCAAATGTAGCAGGTAAACCAAGAAAACTAAATCCTATCAATTTTTATAACATTTTTTAGATTCATGTCCACCTATTAATCTGTTTTCCCATATAAATTTGGATCTATAGTATTTCTGCTCCAAATATCTTCTCTCTTCCTGAAAACAGTTTTATATAAATCCATCTTTGCAAATCAAATGTGGCTTACCCAATGTACAAAAACCAAAGAGATGTAGCTTTGCATAGCTTGTAAATCATGAAAATTAATCCCTCCACCTGCAAAGAGATTACACAGAGCAATCATATTGTGACTTGTGGAGATAAGTGTAGTTAATCAACACACACACAAGAGACATGGAGCTTTTTGCTGCGTGAACACATCTGTCAGGTATATAGGAAATTTCTGTGCTTGTAAAGAAGGCAAAGAAATTTGCACTGATTATTTGTGTAACTTGAAGCTGAAAATGAAGCAATTGTTTGAATTTATATACACTGACTTTAAAAAATTACATGTCCACTTTAAAATACATTTCTTACTAATAGTGCAGTGGTACCACTAAGTCTCCTTACACTCTTGAAAGCATTGTTCTGATTTCAGAGGCCACATACTATTTTTGTATTCCTGTATACTCTTTGGTGTGTGTAAATGCAGAAAGACAGAAATCTTTCTATTTTCCTATTTTTTTACATAAAAACTACTTTTTAGTCCCACTTATACAAAGTCTTTCAAAAGAGGGTTTTACTTTTATGACTGGTCTATTAGTATACTTTTTTTTAGTACATGTAAGCAACTGCATTAATTTCCATTTCTTCTTACAGGAAGACTGAATTGAGAAGTCAGATTTGAAGAATTTGTACTTCCATTCATGGGAATAGTTTATTAGCTTTACAAAATAATTTCCAAGACTAATATTATTAGCTTAGACCCAAAAACGAGGTTGAACTCCATTGACTTAACACTACAAAACAGAAGAGTCCCTCACATCACTGTTAAGATCAGTTTTCTCTGGTTCCATCTTGCCCAGGGCCTGGATTACTTAGAGCACAGGGCTTTTAAGCTATACGCTTTCTTCCAAAATACTTGTTTTGGTGGTATTGGTAATCTATACCCAAGATCAACCTACTTGGAAGCACCCCAAACTCTCAATACATATCTTACAAGACTGCTAATGCATTCTTAATCACACTGCACTCTTGTATAGCTCTCCTTTAAAAATTTCTATGGCAAAAAGTACATGTATAATAATGACTTATTTTTCTTGCATTAATTGAAATGTCTTATTTATGTAAGCAGCTAAGCATGTACAATTTTAACAAACATGATGAAGAATTTTGGTTACACATTATGAAGAAGTTTGGTTAAAATGCAAAATTCAGACTTAAAAAAGTTCCTGGCAGTATCAAAAAAAGTATCTCTTAACTGGATTACGACTATTGCCTGAACTTTGTCACCAAAAAGCAGTAGATTTCCCCCAAGCAAGAGGGACATCATGGAGTTTTGGGACATCATGGACTTCTGAGACACCTATGTAACTGCCTAGAATATAAAATACTTGCAGTTTAAAATGCGAAAAACAACAAAATATAAGCAGTTATAATAAATGCAAATGGGTTATGTTTGCAAAATGGGCCTACATTCAGAATACTTTCAAATAACTAAGTTTAATATTACCACAGCAGCTTATATAGATCTGCCCACAGAAGTCAACTTCGGAACAAGTGGTTCAAGATTAGCAGTTGTTCAAATGAAAAAGGGTTTGTGCATTTGTCAGAGGTGTAAATCAAAGACTAAGGGTGAGAAGTTGAGTCCACATTTGCACGGCACTGATAATACTGAGATGGTGCACTCTGTTGCCTAAACTGGGAAAGTGGGACAAAGAAAGAAAGAACTACAGATTTAGCTCAATTAATAGAAAAAACAAAACTTTATAGAGAGCTCAATAAGAGAAACAGAGAATGGGTAATGCTGGAAGTCTCCTGGTCCAAGTTTCCTATGCAAGTAGGAACCCAGTTGTGCACATGGCACTGGATTGTGTCCAGATGTTTCTTGAATATTTCCAGTGAGGGACACTTCACAATCTCTCTGGGAAACCTGTTCCAATGCTCAGTCACGTGCACGGTATAGAATTTCTTCCTCCTTTTCAAGTGGAACTTTCTGTGCATCACCTTCTTCCTATTGCCTTTTGTCCCTTTGCTTGGCAGCACTGAGAAGAGCCTGGATCCATCCTCTTGGCACTCTCCTTCAGATACCTACAGACCTTGATGAGGTCCCCTCTCAGTCATCTCTTTTTGAGGCTGATTAGGCTCAGTTCCCTCAGCCTTTCTTTATGAGAGAGCTGCCTCAGTCCCCTCATCATCTTTGTAGCCTTCCATTGGACCTGCTCCAGGAGCTCCAGGTCTCTCTTGTACTGAGGAGCCCAGAACTGGGCCCAGCACTCCAGATGTGGCTTGAGTGAAAGGGCAGGATCACCTCCTTTGAGCTGCTGGTAATGCTCTTCTTAATGCAGCCCAGGACACTGGGTGCCTTCTTGGCCACAAGGACACACTGCTGGCTCATGGAGAGCTTGTTGTCCACCAGGGCTCCCAGATCCTTCTCCACAGAGATGTTTTCCAGCAGGTTGAACCCCAACCTCTGCAGTGACTGTGGTTATTCCTCCCAAGGCACAGGACACTGCATTTGCCTCTGTTGAACTTTTGACTGTTCTTCTCTATCCATCTCTTTAATCTGTATTCGGCTTTTCTGAAGAGAGCTGTACTAAGAATATGAAAGGGCTTCTGTGGTGGTTGTGCATACTGAATGCAAGATTGTTCTTTAACTTTATGCAGAAAGTCATCACAGAAACAATTTCTAGGAAATTGAAGAAAAGTAACAGCATTTTGTTTTCACTTTTTGAAGTAATTATTTATTATTTTTGTTTTAGTGTTTTGGTTTTAGTGGTGTATAGGAATCCTATCCATAACACAGAACAAAAAGATTTTGGGTTTGTTTTCCTTTTTTGCTTTAAAGATCTTCCAGTTAAAGCATTAGGCAAATGATGACAACTGAATGCAGGCAACTTTATAAAGCATAATGGCCGTCAAATTGTGAAAAGTTGTCTTAGATTTTATAGGCTAAAAGTCACATGGATATCAGGTTTAAAATGATCTGATATTAATGTTATGGTTTTGCAAGGTTTAGAATTTAGTTGACACACTGCAAAGAAAAAAAAGGAAGTGTTAATGATAGTACTTTGAGAAAGGAAGCCAGAGTTACTTGAGTTTGCCTCAAAAAAATCAAAGACTTTCTCCCAGCACGCGATTTACAAAACAGCAGTTACACTTACTTTTGCCTTGCAGGGTTTACTATAAAACAACTAAACCCAGTGATTATTCATCTTCTTCACTTGCCCTCGTATTTTTCTCTCAAATCCCAGTTTAAAGATTCAGTTCTCCCTGAATGGTTGAGGATAGCAGTTTATAGGTTTCTCCTAGCAATTGTGAGGAGGTAAGAGAAAGCAAGTATCACTAAGTTCAGTTATCTCCGTATCTGAGCTCTACCTATGAGTGTATATTAAATGTATAAATGAGCAGGAGAAATGAGTGTTGTAGTCTTGCATGTTTGCTTTTTTTCTTTATGAGCAAGCATTGCTCAGATGCTTTTCATAAGATATTTTTACTGAAGAAAATTGCAGTCTGCAGAGTTCAAAATAGAAATGATTTTTGCAAACTCATACACAAGCACATATAAATTTATAAATGCATATTTTAAAAGCATCAGGAACAATTTAGTCATGAAAGATGAGAGGAAAATTCTGAGCAGTCAAAAATGCAACATTATCACAAAATTTTATAAGAGCAATTTACAGAACTGTAGCTAGCATAGGGTGAGGAGCTAAAACATGAAAATACATGTTCTAAAAGGTGAGGGGATCACACCACTGTAATAGCAGTCTGAATAACTACAGGAGTGAAGTAGATTTACACTGGCTCCTAAATAAAATTATCTCCATAACCAGCATAAGTAACCTGTGGACCCCAAACTGAGATGAAAATTGCATTTCAGCAAATAGATTATAGGTACAGTATAAAAAGACCAGTCCCTTCAGAAAATCTACAACCTAAGGTTTCAACAACATTTATAAACTGAAAATGAATGTGTCATGTGATAGCATATGATCAGAAAACCTGGGTAAGAGTCAGGTTTGATTGATTCTTATTAGTGGTTTGAATAGACTTCATGGTCACACCTGGTTTCTGGAGTAACCAAGGATAATAGTAACAAATGAATGAAATTTAATTTTATTATAAACTATTTCTGTGTTGGTCACTGCTCTCGGTGACTCTATGGTACTATTTTTATAGTGACAATTGTGCTGATATCTCAGACTTTTTGTCTGATGCATCACAGATGTAATTTAATTAGTTTTCCTTTAATGCATATAGTTTGAGATGGATCCAAGTTAAAAGAAATAACCTATGATAATTTAAAATTAAATAATACCATAAGATGACCTTCTGTTATCAAAGACTTGATCAAATATCCACTCATTTTCTGTATCTTATTGTAATATTCAGTCACAGTTAGAGTTATTTCATGTTTGAACTTTTTATTTTGTCATGCTTTATGATAGATATTCTTATAATTCATTATCTCCATCACTGAAGGTATTTTTTAAGTAAAGCAATTCAACTTTATGTGACAGAAATGAAAACTACTTTTCAAACAGACTATAATGGAACATCAGATCTAGTACGAAGCATGACCTCAGCTGAGGATTCTGATTGGTGTTTTAAAGTATCTGACATACTTTAGAGATATTGCTGTCTTCAGTGTCTATATTTCCATGTATTTCCATAAGAACTATTAAGTACTGTTTTGATTGTGATACTCTCTATTTTAAAGTTAGCTTAATCATAAATGTTTGGACTACTGAAACATCTCTGTAGAAAAAACCTGACCTAATCTTCAGTCTAGGACAGTGAGATACAGTCTGTGAATTCTAAATTAAATGGTCATTCTTGTTTCTGTCTGATTTCTAATCCACCTGCGCATAAAGCTAAAGGAAAAAAATGATCCATTTGGAAGGTGTTATTCTATTTTCAGGTTTAACTAGGGCAAAAGCAGGAGCCCAACATAATGTTCCATAACATAAAATTTGAACCTATTGAAGATGCAGGTCTCAGCTGAGAGAATGATTGTTCATCATGATTAAGCAACACAATCAGACTGAATATCTTGGTTGTCAGAGATTTCTGCAAAATAGTATTACACCCTTAGACCTGAGGATCAACTTACTATCAAAACTTTCCTGGGGCTGCAACAAGAACTCATGCTGAATTTTTCCTCTACATTCTACTCTGGAAGAAGTTTGAGGCCTACCAATATTGCCTGTTATTTAGCATGAAGGTTGATGAAAATGGGACATATTGGGTAAGAAGGAAGTTATGAATGACTGAAACACCAACAACCTTTTGCTGGTGCTGATGCCAGTGCCTGGTGGTTTTACTGCAAGGACATATACCAGACTTATAGAAAGCAATCCAGTTTTTGCTGAAGCCAAGTGGGACTTAACTGTCCCTCACAGTCTCAAAGGGAACCTGCTCCCTACCCAGGGTGATGTTGCAAACAGCTTTAATGACATTCTAGCTACATCAACTGCAAATGTAATCTGTACGTGCTGACATTTGGCTACGGCATACATTCTCTTCCCATTTGTGGATACTGCAGTATGCCAGCATGGGGTGAAGGATTATTTCCACTTCTCAAGTGCTCATCAGTCAGATTAAAAAAAAAAATAAAAATTTCTTTTTCCTGAAAATTTTCATCCAGTGGTTGCTATATGTTCATGGATGGATAGGCATGAACTACACAAGGAAATAATATCAATGTCAGAACTAAGAAAGAAAAGTGAAAGGGAAAATCAGTGGTCGAAATGCAAAAAAATTAGGAGGTATTAATTTAGAAGTGCTAATATCATCATCCCATGTACGGTTCAGAGAAGGCTCCTGAAATAACTCCATATTGAGACAACTAAATTTGTAAGGTTTTCTTCAGTGAGGACTGAGGGCTTCAAGCATCATCTTGTTACTAAGTAAAACCTTTTCTTCAAATAATACTATGCAATGGAAGTGTAAAATTACCACTAGTGAGAGCCTGTGAAGATCAACGGGTTCTAATGTTCCTTTGAATAATCTGGGATATTCCTGATGCAACACAGTACAAAGAAAGACTGGAGATAAACAGCTGAATAGATACCATACAACCCATGCAAAACCGATCTTCATATTTGAAAATAAGTCTATGGACAGATTAAACTCCCAGCTAACAAATGCAGGATCAGAGGTGACTGAATGGAAAACTCGAAATAAAGCTGCGATGCATAAAGGCTGAAGAAGAGGCTGGAAAATTCATAGGTATAGAGTTGAGGAAAGACATTAGGAGATCATGCATGGAGATATTGAGGGAGAATGGGTTTTCAGAATGGATTTCAAGAAAAAAAAACAACAAAGAAGAAAGGAAGGAGTAATAGCTTGTTTTGGTTTGTTTTTAATAGCTGACTGTTTTAATGAGCTACAAACATGAAAATCAGTTGCAACCAATTGAAGCTGTTCTGTGATATTATGCTCTGCACGCACATTGCTGGAGGCAATGTAGCTCCAGTTTGAGCAAATTCTATATGCTGCTGGAAAGTGCAGACAGTGCCTACAGAGAATCACAAAACATCTGTACCTTTCTCCTGCACTCACTAACTCCCCACTTAATGACATGTAGATCTAGGAGCAATGGAGGTTTTTAGGGTGCTTTTGCAGTAGAAAAAGAAAACATGAAAAAATAACAGGTACATTTTTTTTTATAACACTTTGTAGATTGCATTCTTTTACATACATTTGTATTTTCAATAGTAAAATTAATGTGGCTTAATCAATACATTATTTCATTCAAGAAAAAAAATTTTTTACAAGACATTGCAAAATTTTCTTTTAAAATATTTTTGCAGTCTAAGTGGGAGGAATTAGCAAAAACTATTTAAATCAACAAAAATCCATATTCAGCAATTTATTTACATTTTCTCATGTGTATTTAAACTAATTGACTATTTCTTTCTCCAGATTCTGTAATCATTAACATGAGAGGTTTTGAGCTTCATGTGATTTTTTTTAGAAATACCATGAATTATCTCTCTCTTTTTTAAAGATAATAAAAGCTTAAATGTTGCTTTCATTGTTGTTTACCCTTTGGATGTGTAATAGTGACAATCAATCATTGCAAAATACTTAACAAAATGCAAGAAAAATTTTTCTTAGGCAAAATAGGCACTCACTGATAACAATAGGTAATAACATATGCAATTAAACATGTGAAATAAACTTCTTGAACCTGCAAGCTAGAAAAAATTAAGTCCTGAAGATGGCAATTTAGCTAATAATTCAAATAGCAAGGTTGGATAAGGGAGGAATTAGTAATGGTTGCCCACCCCCGCTTCCTCTGCTATTATCACAGCTGGGTGTTCCAGTCGCTGAGTGATGTGACATCTACATAAAAGCTGCCTTGTAGTCTTTTACCACTGGTTACTAAAGCAAAGAGCACAGTGAAGGTATATCTCATCTGGCCCCTGACTCCCTGCAGGTAATTTGCTTTTGCCCTCTGACAGGGTTCAATCCTTTAATAATACAGGCAAACATTGGGTGAACACCTCAAGTAGTGCAGAGACGGGAAGAATTATTCTAAATTTAAAAGCCACTCTGACACTAATGGCCGATTCAACAGTGCAGAAGGAGACGCCCTTCCTCTTTCTAATCATGCCTGAACTACTTGGCTTCAGTGCTTTATTCATGCACTTACCTAGACATTTCCATCCTCTCTTATTTGGTTGTGCTTGTGTGCAATTTTTGGCCCAGGAAATATAGATAGCAAGAAAACCCTTTCAAGTTCCTGAGGCGGGATTTTCTTCTCTACTGAAATCAGTAAGAAAATGCTGTGGGCTTCAGTGTAGCTAGAAGCTCACTTTAGTCTTATGTGCATATATGTTTTTGTGTGTGTGTTTAAGTGTGTGTTCAAACCACGGAGAAAAAAGAACTACTTTTTAGTCGAAGAATTGCAGGATTTTCCATAGAAATAATGATTTGGTAATTCAGCCTAGAGAAAGGAGGTGATGGGGAACTAACTCAAACTGTTTAAATGACAGGAATCTGTTAACAGCTGACACCCATTAGAGCATCATTTCTGACACACACAAGCTCAAGGTTCACTCTTCTCTTTTTACAATGCTCTTTCAAACTGTGCTCTGCCGAACAAAGCTACTGTACTTCAGCTTCTAAGTGCCGTCTGCTACTCTTATGCCACGCCATGGTATTTTCCCTCAATGGCTCTTCAGCTGCTTTATTCCTAAGGTGGCTGTTCAGGAGGGTGCAGTATAATTTTCAGTCTGGTGTCAGGGAATATGTGTATAACTATATGTGTGCATCTACGTAATTACAGTGCCCACATGTCATGAGATTCCAACTGTGCTGGAAGCTTTCTGTACTGGTGGGTTAAAACTGAGACGTATGTGCCTGTTTAATGCCATGGTGGCCTTGTTATAGTTATGCACTCAATCTGGTCTTGGAGGTGGAGAACGCTGACTAGATGTTAAATACATTAAAAAAAAAAAAAAAAAGGAATAACAGAAGATATCAAAAAAGAAAGCAGGAAATCTAGCTGCAAAAGTTGTACTTGGCACTTATTTTCAAGATTAGTGCCACCTTGCCTGTTTTGTTTCTTAAAAAGAAGAATTTAATTTTTCTTTCTCTCAAAAAACCCCAAACAAACAAGCAACACACGCACACCCCCCCCCCAAAGAAAAAAAAAAAAAAAAAAAAAAAAAAAACAGTATGGTAGAAAATGATAGGTATTTTAATTGTTTCTTGGCAACATATTTTCAAATCTTCTTAGAGTTCTGTACTACTTTGTTTGTCATTTCATCTTGAATTTACGTGTTTTAAGCTGATGAAACACGAAAAACTTCCTTTGTCCCTTTGAAATAATTGAGTCCTTCAGAGTCCAGGGAAAGCACCAGGAGCTGGGGTGGTGTTTTCCTCTTCTCCAGTAGCTCATAGCTGTCTGCAGAAATAACCCGGACACCTTAGAAAGCCACCTTGTAAATCTGTTATCCACTGCAGAGGTTGAACCCTTCCCTAAAGCAGCAAAGCTAGGCAAAGGATTTTCCTATGGGGGTGGGGAGGTGTCTCCACTAGGTGGCGCTGATGAAATGTGTGAAGATTCACAATTTGGCACTTTTGGTGTTCGGTTTTATTTTAATTTCTTTTTTTGAGAATTCCTTAAAAAAGAACATTATTTTTCCATGCTTTAAAACAAAACTTTGTTTTAAAGAACAAAGGTGTGCTTTTTTCAGATGTCACAGCCAAAAAACCACATATAATTCTATGCAGAAATTACTTTGAGATTTTCAGCCACGAAGAGGGAAAAATATTTGAAAGCAGGAAAAAAAATGTACTGGAACCTGTATTAAATTCTAAATTTGAGGACTTTCTAGTTGTATCCTTTAAAATGATAATTTATTTAAGTCTTGTTGACCTGCACTTGAAATCACAAATCTGTTTTTGTCAGTTACTGACTCTGAAGAAATCATGTTTAAAAATTTTCTTCGGTGAGTTTGCAGACACAATGGACAGAGGAGGACAGAACTAAGAGGTGAAATTCTTTGTGTTGTATATGGGAAATTGAATATATGCTTCCACCAGCAAATCCAGGCCTTCTGAGTCCTGCTCCGCTGACAATTTTCAATTTGTTATCTCCATTGTATCATTGTGGTATTTTTTCCATTATGTCCACTGATTTTCAATCAATGAAATATCTGAGAACTGCTCTGCTTTCTGGGTGCAAACCATATGTGGCAGCAGAAAAATCTTACCGTATTTTGGGGTCAGAGATGGTTTACTTTGCTTTATGAAAACAGTAAAGATATGTTGTGTATCACTGAAGGCGTTGGCTTCAGTAATATGCCCAGACCCTAATTAAATACTTGTTGTCGATGCCTTGTGCTATGGTATTGCTCAGGAAAACTTTATTTCTGGATGTAAATGATGAGCACCCAATTCAACACTGGTTAAGATGACAAGAACTATAGATATCCAAAACAACACAAAGTGAGAAATAAATTTCCTCATTTTCTTTTCAGTGAAAACAAATCTTGTGCTTGTGATTACTTGCTAGACCTACCCTAATAGATGTTTATTGGGATATACAAGCAGTACTTAATCACATACTAAAACAAGAGTTGAGAAAAGTTGTGGTTTATTTGGAGATGTCTTACACTTTGTTGAAGTCTCCAGGGCTTGCTGACATTCCTGACTCTTTGTGAATGAGGCTTTTTTTTATTTTATTTTCCCTTCATTTGTTTAGCTCTTTACCTAATTGATTTTCTGTGCTAATACACTAAAGGTCTGAAGAAGGCAGAGCCTCAGGTGTGACAGATGAAATAAGGTGCTTTTAGTCATTGCTTTTATCTTCCATGTCTAATGTGTTGGTTACATCTGTGCAGTTTAACAGCAAAATCAATACATCATTTACTGCCAGTATCTGAAAGAATTTGGAAGCCTGTTGGTGTTTTAACTATTAGGTTTCCCCTGAAAGGACTTCTTTACATTGCTTCCTCCCCTCTCTTTGTACCTTCTGAAGTCAAATGTTGCAGGAAAACAAGATCTCTTTCTATCTCCTGGTGCTTGTGTATGCATTTAAGTTTATTAAAGATTCACCCTTACTGCCAGTTACCTAAACTACCTCCTAGGCAATTTCATCTAATAGTTGATTTATGAAGCTGTCATTTACCTTTAATACAAATGCTATTTAGGACATATTTGCTGCTCATATTTTGAGAATATAGTCCCTGAACATGAGAAATATTAAGGACAAGTAAGAAATAGTTTGCATGACAAGTAAATAAAATTTCTGGTTCTGTATGTAGTCCTGGTTTACTGATGTAGCCACAGATGTAGTGCTGTTTGGCCCCATTATTAGAGTAAGTTCATTTTGACATTGGAAGATGACAGAAAATGACAAGAAAGCAGGACTTTGCCAAAGAAAAGACAAAACAGTATTTTTAAAATAATTTGTGGACTCACAAATCAGATCAATTCCATTTCGCGTTGTGTATGATGCAACATTTTCTCCTCATCTCCAGATTGTGCTTTAATTTGGGTGAACTTAGTCCCTTCCATGTCATGCCATGTCATTTACGTCTTATTTTCCTCTGACTGCCATTGTCCTTTCTATGATCTTTCACACAGTGACACTCTTTGCCATTTGCTAAGGAAGCCCTCAAACACAAAAATTGCCCTCTAAATAGCATTGATTTATTTCATAGTTTGCTGTAAGTGTTTGCAGTGTTACACTCTGGAAGATATGTGGCAAACATATAACAGTTTCCTGCCCAGAAAGTATGCATGGACCAGCACAATACTGCTAAGATCTCAGTCATTCCTTTGAAGTATTGTGCAACTTTACCTGGCCTAAATTTTAGTCTCACCTGTTTTGGTCACACACTGCCTGATCCCTCTTTGAGGACTTAGTTCTGTGACTCTATTTTGAAAAATTTCTAAGAAAATATCTGAATAAAATAATCATCTGAGAAGGACTTACCAACTCAATATTAAAAGATAATAAATGGCAATTACAATTATAATTAGAATAATAATAATTATTAAAATATTATATATTCCAAAACCAACAGCCTAAATATTTGTCTCAGTAATGAAACAGGTTTCAGGTTCAGGATAACATGAATTTTCTCTGCTTTTTCTCTCTACGTGTACTTTTTAGACTTGCTTTAAACTGATGTAACCCTGTATTAAAAGTAACAGTTTGAATGGTGCATCCAGCATATCTGTATCCAATGGAATTATAGTTATTCCTGCTGTTTAGATATCATCAACAATATCCACAGCAATCTCCAACTGTACCTGAAGATAGCACAAATGTACTGAAGAGATCTTTTCAAATGTAGCAGAATTATTTTAAGAGAATTTTACTAGTGGGCATATGCTCAATTTAGAGAACTGACATTTCATAGTAAATCAAATTGTTACAACTTCGTTAGTGCTAAACCATTACTTGAATAACAGCACCACTTCTCCTCCCCTGATTTCTGACTGTTACATATTATTTCTGACTTCTGAATGCAGCTTATACTTACATCAATTTTCACCAAAACATGTCTTTATCTTCAGTGCAGCAAAGAGATTTCCTGATATATTTCTACGGCCAATAGATATTGTCATGTTCATGTTGACTGTCCACACAACACAATTCACGTAATTTTACTGACTGGTTTTGAGAACAAGTTACTGACTTCTTGCTGTCTTAGAATATAACTCTTGGAAAAGCTCTCTGTCCAATAAAATGATTAGCACTTCAGACAGTCATAACCTTCAGACATTGTGCCAACTTTTAATTGCCCTTAGAGTGTAGAATGTGAATTTGGATGTTATTGGCTTCCAGTCCTTAGAGTTTATTATGACTTTGTTTGCTTCTTTAAATACCACTCATTTCTGTGCCTCTTGGAAGTACTTGGACAGTGATAAACCTGTTATCTCTTTTGGATAAAAAAAAACCTCCTCCAGGCTAATTTTATATTGATTTAGAATTTTTTTCAAGCTATTAAAATGCTTTTCAACCTATAGGCAACACATATGGGGGTGATGTCCAAGTAATAGTCTTGCTAGTTAATAATCTTATTAAAACTGACAACATGAGTTTTGTTTTGATTTGTCTTACTCCTATATTTATCACACCAGAGTGGGAAATGATATGCATTTTAATGATATACCAAACTCTCTCCAAAATCACTGTTTTCAGAAATAATCCATAAAAAAAATTCTATGAAAAATCTATGTTAGTCTAAAGATAGTGAACATACTTTGATTTTTGGTCCATGAGCTTGGGGTTGTTTGTGTTAAGTTCAGCGCTGAGAACTTCAGTGTCAGACACTTTTACAAAAGTACTTTTAAATACAATGTCTTTGTATGATTTAGAGGTTTTATTCTGTTGGAGTTTCTTATAATCTACTATGAAACTTCTTCAATCTAAGATGCCCATAAGAAGATCCATCATATCCTTTTCAATGGTCTGGCAAAAATTGGGGAGATCTAACTTCATTACAGCCCATCATAAAATCAGGGCTTTTTATGACACATTAATGAATGTCCTACTTTGTAGAATTATGTTCTGTTTTTCAGTCTATTCTGCCCAGCTAGAAACTTCTACCCTCACCATATGGGTGTGTTGGATACTTTTGCACTAAGATAGTTTCAGCCTCTTAGAGTATCTTTTGCCTCTGAAAGTGACCCTTGCTTCCTGAGAGGATAAAAGTTGATGACAAGGATGGAGAGTGTGTACTTGGTACCTTACAGCCAAGCACAGAGGCAAAAAAAAAAAAAAAAATCTTTCACTTCAGAGAGTAGGCTTAAATGGTCCAAGTACTAATTTAACTGTACCAGGATACATAGTAAATAAGATGCAGCTTTTGAGATTACCATACTATAAAGTAATACATTCATGTGATTCTTCAAAAATGTGAACTTGTTATTCACAGATATAGCGGGCTCTAGTACAAAGTTAAGCCTCAGGTACTTACATTGAATTGTCTTTTCATCTGATACATATCAGAATAATACCTCTCAGTCACTGGTATGAAGCTCTCTATAGCATATTTAAAGCAGGATAACATCCCTGTTCAGCTGGCCACTGTCAGGGTGCAGCCAAAGCTTTCTGTGGGGTCACCAGGACAGCCCATCCCACTGCTCCAGCCAGCCCTGGCTGCTCCCTGGGCACAGCATCTGCCCTAAAAGCACACTGCACACAAACCTGTTTCAGCTCCTACCACACATCTCACAGGGGCTCATATTTTCCGTGTTTGAATGCCAAAACACAGACTCTGCCGGTGCTTGGCCCTGGTTTGTAAACACAAAAGAAATGAAAATGCTGTGTTTATTCACAGGTGTCTTTGCTGGTTTACAGTAGGTGTTGGGAGGAAAGGATTAAATCAGATGGGTTTTGGCTGTAGTTGCTTAGAAAAAAAAATCATCTTATGTGGAGAAAAATTACCTTAAAAAGAGAGAAAAAATTGCCCTCTGTATGAATGTGTCTCATTTTCAGTCACCACCAATAAGTGAAAATAAGTGAAGAAGAACTTTAAGTTTGGTCAACACAGGCACAGATGAAATGGAAGGTGTTATCTTTGAAGTTTGATTTAGACAACGTGGTGTTTTCCTCCTTTTTGTTTGTTTATGAAAGATTCTAGGATATTGTTCTGTGCATTCCATGGCTTGAAGTCAGGCTTGAGGTTGGTCTTGTTTTGAAATTGTTTTTAAAAAGGATAACATAGAAAAATATGTTAATTTACATATTATACTCACCTCTCCCCTTATACTTCACTTGAAGTTCTGCAGTCAATCAGCTTCAAAGAGTAAAAACCAATTTCTCTTTTAAAAAGCTGAGAGCATCCTCTGGGATGAAAATGTACATCCCATTTAAATGGGATTTTTTTAACATGGATGAAAACCAGAAATATTTTGCTGAAAACCTGTTTCATGGTCATACATTTTTGTAACAGTTTTTGAAGTTTATCTGGGGCTTGCAATCAGACTTTTTGTTTATAACTAATAATTATCTCTTGGACAAGGAAAGCTATTGCAACCAGCTGGAGTTACGTGACTCCTTCTGCCAAGGTTGGCAGAACACCCTGACATACCACACAGTTTAGCTACTCTGGGCCACATGCTTCTTTTTGCTGCATAAATATGGAGGAGGTGTGAAGGGGTTGGGAAAAGACAAGTGCAAACTTCAGTCTTCCAAATGAGAAAGAAGGGTGGATTTTTAAGAAAACACTTGTCCCTGGTACAGAAATCCTCACCATACAAACATGGAGTAAGAAGAGATTAATCCTCAGAACTCATAAGGGAAATGGTTGGTAGATGTGGGGTTCATTCAGGCAGTCGCTGCTCTGCAAAAGAAGTTCTATGTTCCACAGCTCTGTGGAACACTGTAGGGACCTTTGCAAGTTCTCTTCTTTTCTTGTTCAGAGTTGGATTTGTTTTATTATTATAAGACTTTCATCCAAGATACGTTAAGTGCTCTAAAATCCAAGACTAGCATTCCTCTTTTTTTTCTGAGCAAGCTCAGAAGCACACACTGAATACCTGCTTACCTTTCTTCTGTGACATGGATATGGGATTCTAGCTTTGGTATGGGCCAAATAGAGATGAAAAGGTGGAGAGGCAGAGAGAGAAAGAGAGTGTCTTAGTCAATACCACACATTTTTGTGTGCTCCTCTAAGAGATGGAAATCTAAATGCTTAACTTTGGTTTTAAGCTAATGGAGGAAAAAGTGACAAAACTTGTAGCTGAGCCATGGTTATTGCAATATGTAGCTTGTAATCATTTATAGCATTTTATTACATCTGGCCTATACTGATAGTAAAGCAACCATAGACTTTATTTTAATCTCTTTTTTGCTCTGGCTGCAAAACTTTACAAGACTAAGGGAAAACAAAGAAAAAAAACATCTCCCACTTTATTATACAAATTTCCCAGAAGAAACAAAGTGCTGATCCTCTTGGACAAAAAATCAGACATATTTTCCAGCTAGACGTATCTTCCTTCCTAGTATCTGACAGGACATTTTTAGCACAGATGAGCCATAAATATCTATTCTCCTTTCTTCCCACAAAAATGAAAAGAGGTGATTTAAGCTGACTCGTCAAATGTGAGTTTGCCTGTTTAAAAATAATATTTCATATTTTTAAGCATTTCAAGTTAACCTATCAATCAGTAATTCTTCCTTTCTATTTTCTGAAATAACAGACATCGGTCCTTTATCAGTTTGAAAATTCTACATTCCAAACACGTATTCTCAAAATAAATAATCAAGAACTTTCGGCCAAAAGACTATTTCTCTTGAGACATCTTCCAGTGATCTAATTTGTCTTTCTTTGAAATCACATGCCAGATTCCAAACCCCATGGAGACAATTGCTTTCATACCACCCTCTGCAGCTCAAGGAGTCAGAGAAGACAAAAAAAAGGAGAAATAAACAAAAAGATCAACATGTACCTTTTTTTTTTGTTAATCAAAAAATGCTGAAAATGTAGTAATTTATTGAAAACAAGAGTGTTTGTCATTGTTCAGCTACATTCAAGAAAAAGTTGCTTGGAACCTTTGTTCAAAATGAGATTTCTTCTACTATTCCTTCTTTTGTTAAGAATTCTCTCTGTCATGAGTGCCCTGTGTAAAACAAGAATTCACATCCTTCTGCTCCACTTTTGACATCAATCTTAAGCAGAGTTGCCTGTTAATCCCCAATCAAAGCTTTGTTGCACTTTCTTTACCCTATGTACATGATTTTGACAGTGATTTTGTTTCTACAGCTGAGCAAATGACAGAATCATCCTTTTACTTTCTTTCTGCATCAACTCTCCAGACTGATTTCATAAAAATGTTTTGTTTGGTCATGTTGCTGTCTCTGTGTCTCACTTGTTTTCACTCTGTGAGCATTCAGGTGCTCAATCTCCATTAGTTCAAATAATCAGGGAAAGGATATGTTAATCTCCAGTTTGTCAAAAGCAATTTTCAAATTGTCTGTTTAGCTATGATACTGAGCTCACTCTTCTTTGCTTAATTAGATGTGTTAACAGAGGCAAAGAAAAATATATAGCAGAAGCCTAGCAATGTAACTGTGTGTGAACTGAGAACTGTGAACATTCATTCAGCACATTTTTACATACTTTAGTACTTCTAAAATTAAAATAAATTTATAATTTTTTTTGTGTTAAAATACTTATTTTCTCTGTTAAGACAAAAGTACTACATGACTGAAACTGTCCTTAAAAGAGAAATATCTGTTTGCATTATCATGTTTTCTTTTCTGGATGAGAGTACTCCTTTTTTCCCAGTCTTATACCATATTATGTCTGTAATGAATGCTAAAGTCACTGAGTTCCAGAAGTGCTGTGTTTATTTTTCCTTAGTTTGAAGATGTTTAAGTAAAAATGCATTTAAAAATTTGAACAGTGGGTATGTTATTTCAGCTTGCAGCAAGCTCCTTGCAGTGCAGTGCTCCAGTTTACTGTCCAAAGGAGGAACAAGAATATGATAAAAAGCAAAAATAAGAAAAAGAGGAAGACAATAATTTAAAAAAAAAAAAAAGAGGAAGAGGGGAGAGACACAAACTAATGTTCCTTTGCAAAAAGAAGGTAATTGATGGAGGTCTTGCATCTGCACTGCGGTAATAAAAGCCAGTCACTTAAATATTTTAAAAGAATGCTTACCTGAAGTATGCCAGAAACTTAAAACTAATTCCCCTTTTTGAAGTAGAATAATAATCACCAATTTCAGTGGGGCAAAGTTTCTCCTCTTGTTTTTAATAACTTCTTCATGCTTATTTATGTGAAAGTTTCCATCAAGAGAGAGCTGAATTCCAGTTCCATATTATCTGTTGGAGTTGAAACAGGGTGCAGAGTTGCATTTGCCATAATGTATTAAAGATACTTCAACATTTATAATAGTACAATATAAATTTAGTAGATGTGAGAGCAGAGAGTAATTGTGTTTATGCAGCAATATTTCATAGTGATTTTTAATTTATTAATTTGTTTCATTGATTTGCTACATCAATATTAAGTCTATATATGAGACCACAAAAGAAAAGGAAATAGACTAAATTGATATTTACAAGGCAGGAATTAACATGAAGTTCAAGGTTTATCAAGAAAAGATGATCTGGTTTAACAAACTGAAAAAGAAATTGTTACCAGAAGCAATTGTCTCATATCTTACAGTAAATTTTTTTTCAATTAAAGTTTTTATCTTGTTTTACAATGCTCTAAACTCAGAAATCTATAGAACATAAATATATGATTATAGTTTTAGATAATAATTTCTGTGATTTTAGTTTTAGAGAATAGTTTCTGTGATATTTTAGGAAGAATATAAAATTTTGGTTAGAATTGACAATCGAATATGAGAAAGAAATTTGTACCAACCAGTTATCACAACCTACTGAATTATATGATCATATTTGTACATATAATTATTATACTAGAACATGATATAATTGAAATAAGTTTAAAGATCATGGATACTACTCCCCTTGAATTTTACCTTCTAATTTATTTAACTCTATCTCAACATATTACTTACTTCCATAATGGTAAGTTTATTTATGACCCCAGTAAATACTTTAATTAATGTTTCTACTATTTTAAATTTTTAAAGAAAAATTAGAAACTGTAATATATTTAGCAAAAATAGAGGGGAAAAATACATATTTTGGTCTTTTCTTAAATAAAAAGTATTTAAGCATTTTGAAGCTTTTTTTTGTCTCTTCTCCCTGTTTTTACGTGTCCTTTTTCTGTTTTTTTTTTTTTTCTTTTCACATTTAAAGTGATGACAAGTTAAGGAAAGAAACATAGAGATATGGTAGACGTTATTTCTACTAATTCTACTAATTTTTTAAAAATATATATTTTTGGGGTTTTTTTTCAATTTTTGAAGTGTAAAGAATATTTTTAAACTCTTCACGGGATTTATGTCCTAAATTATTTTGCACATTTGTCTAAATATTATTTTATGCTTATTCAAAAATTAATTGAAATTGATAACACTTCAAACATGTTCCTTGGCAGACACAGTAAGTGTCATTACACAAGCTGATTTTGATGCTTAGCTTTTTTCTTTATTTCCTCCTAAAAATCATATTTTTTTTAATTGTTTGGCATAGGAACTCATACTAACAGAGTCAAAGTGTGTTTCTACTTGCATATTTTAATTTTTTTAAATAACATAAGATTTAATATGCTTCATCTTTTATTAATTATTTTTCTTCTATTTCCTCCTATGGCAGGTTTTCCTGGTACTATTTCTTTAATTTAAATTTTCCTCTCTTGTCCTTTATTTCACCCTTTCCCTATTGCATCATTCTTCTTGAATCATGAATCTTGCTTCTCTTTGAAAAAAAATCTTCTTTTTTGTCCCCATCCAATCCTTTTTCTGTCCTGCTCCACCCACTTAAACGTTTACTTTTTCTCCCATCTTATATCCTCTGAATCAGTCCGGAATGTACTCACATCCATTTTAACCAGAGGGACCTCTCCACAACCAAGAATATCCTAATTACTCACTAAGCTGAGACACTGGGAAATAAATCAGTTCTTTCTTAGCTGGAACATGCCCCCAAATCACAATTCAACTGAAATATGATGGGAATTCTGCTGAGAACTTAGTCCAGTCCCCTGGTCTCGGAGGGGATTAAGCTGTCCAGGATTTTGTGCAGCAAGATTTTTAATACCTTGAAGGTAATACACAAACTCTTTGGAAGTTTGTTCCACAGTGTGACTACCCTTATAAGGAAAAAATAGTGTATTTTTCTCTATGTTTGAATGTAAATTCCCATGTTCATCCTGTCTCTCTTGTCCAATCACTGGACACCAGTGAGAGGAGTCTGGATTAATCTTCTCTTCTTCTACCCATCAAGTATTTAGACACATTGATCAGTTTCAGGATCCAGGGAGGTCATTCTTCCCCTGTACCTGGCACTGGTGAGGGCACACCTGGAGTGCTGTGTCCAGCTCTGGGCCCCTCAGTTTAGGAAGGACCTTGAGATGCTTGAGTGTGTCCAGAGGAGGCAACGAGGCTGGAGAGAGGCTTGGAACACAAACCCTGTGAGGAATTGCTGGAAGGAGCTGGGAATGTTTAGCCTGCAGAAATGGAGACTCAGAGGTGACCTTATCACTCTCTACAGCTTCCTGAAAGGTGGCTGTAGCCAGGTGGGGGTTGGTCTTTTTCTCCAGGCAGCAACTGATAGAACGAGAGGACACAAGTTTTAAGCTGCGCCAAGGGAAATATAGGTTTGATATTAGGAAAAAGTTTTTTATAGAAAGGGTGATAAAGTGCTGGGATGGCCTGCCTGGGTAGGTGGTGGAGTCACCATCCCTGGATGTGTTTAAAAAAAGACTTGGTGCCATAGTTTAGGTAAGTTTTTTTGGCATGGGTTGGACTTGATGATTTTGAAGATCTCTTCCAACCTAGGGATTCTGTGTTTCTATGATTCACCCTCATCCTTCTCTTCTCTAGGCGGAACAGTCCCATCTCTCAATGCCTCTATTTATATGTCAGATAGAGTAGTTTCTTAACCCTCTTCATGGTTCTTTGCTAAACTAGCTCTGTTTCCTCCAGTGTCCTTCAGGTACTGGGGTCCCAGCACTCCAGATACATCTCATTAGGACTGAGCAGAGAGGAAGAAGCATCTCCCTTTTCCTGATGTCGATGGTCTTCCTAGTGCAGCCAGGGATTTTTTGCTTTTTACTGTGAGAGTGCATTGCTGGCTCAAGGTCAGCTTGGTGTCTACCCTGAGCCCCAGGTCTTGCCTTGCCAAGCTGCCTTCTGGCCAGTCAGCCCCCAGCATGTTCTGGTACATGGGCTTGCTCGTCCCCCAGTGCAGAGCTGTGTTTTTAGCCTTCTTAGAGCTCAAGGGGAGAATGCTCTTTGCAGCATTCTCCAGTCCACTGAGTTACCTGAGGGAAACCATCTAAGCTATCAATACTCCTCTCAATTTTGTATCTGTAAATTTACTGAGGGTGGGCTGTTTCTGTGGCCCACATCATTCATGAATGTGTTAGGCAGTGCTGATCCCAGCATTAACCCCTGGAGCAGACATACTGCTGGTCACGGCCTGCAGCTGGACTTGGCGCCACTGGCCACAAATGCTTGGGCCCACCAGTACAGAAGGCTTTCAGTTTACCTTACTGTCCTTTTATCTATCCTGTACTTCATCCGTCTGTATCTCTCAGAATGTTTTAAAAGAGAACATCAAAATATTTTTGCCACAAGTCAAGATCAGCTGTATTTTCCACTTTCCCCTCATCTACCAAAGCTGTTGTTTCATTGTAGGAGTCTATCAGTTTAGACAAGCATGGGTTCTTCTTCATGAACCACACTGACTATTCCCAACGACCTTCCTGTTCTTTGTGTATTTGAAAACTATTTGCAGGACTATCAGTTTCTTTATCACTGTCTCAGAGGTCAATGTGACCTGATCAGTGTATAGTTTTCTGAATCTTCCTTCTGGCCCTGCTTGAAGACAGGAGTGATATCTTCTGTCTTCCATGATTGGGAATCTCCCCCAGTCGCCATAACCTTTCAAGGATAATGAATAATGTCCTCAAAATAACATTTTTCAGCTACCTCACCACTTGTGGGTGTATCCCATCCAGCCCCATGACTTTGATTCACCCACTTTGTTTAAATATATCCTAACCTGAAACTCTTCAAAGATAAGTCTTTTTTTTGCTCCAGACTTTCCCACTGGTCTCAGTGACCTGAGATTCCTGAAGTAAAGTTCACTTTATAAGTAAAGACTGAAGTGAAAAAAACCTTGAGAAATTCAGGCTTTTTCATGTCCTTTTCATGGTTTCTCTGCCCCATTCAGCAGCAAGCCCAGCTTTTCTCTAATCTTCCTTTAGTTGCTAATGTAATTGTAGCAGTCCATCTTGTCTTTCATATACTTTTCGAAATTACTCTTTAGTTTGGACTTGGTTTCCTAATCCTACCTTTGCATGATCAGATTTAAATGTATGTCTAAGCTGATCAGGAAACATCCCTCCCTCCCTCCCTCCCTCCCTCCCT
>VZUI01070673.1:0-10293 GCA_013401135.1 Cettia cetti
GATAGATAGATAGATAGATAGATAGATAGATAGATAGATAGATAGATAGATAGATAGATAGATAGATAGACAGACAGATATTATTTATATAAAAAATAATAAGAGTGAGAATGGAACAGGTTTTTGCATCAAACATCAGGACCAGCCCCTCTTCTGTTCCCTGGTTAGGGCTGTAAATTCTCGTTAGATATAAAGGCAGAGGCTGCATCTATCCGAGGGCGATACAGGGATTGATTTTTTTTTTTTTTTTAAACCTAAGCATACTAATCCAATCCCTTTTTTTATGATCTGTAACAGGGGACTTTTATTACACAGCATTAGCGTTCGGAAACGCGGCAGAGCCGGGGCGAGCCGGCCCTAATCAGAGCGGGCCGCGTCTCTGCTCCCCGCCTGGCTCCGCGGAGGGGGCGGGGGGGCCGCGGAGCCCCGCGCAGGGACCCTTCCCGTGGAGAGAGGGACCCCGCGCACGGACCCTTCCCGTGGAGAGAGGCGGCCGCGCATCCCGGCCGGCACATCCCGTTGAAGGGAGAGGGGTGCGCGCAGAGCCCTCCGTGCGCGCAGGCACCCTGCGGAGCGGGACCCCGTTCCGCGGGGCCGGGGGGCGGCGGGGACAGGCGGTGCGGGGCCGCGGAGCCTGCGCTGGCGTCCCGGAGGAGCCGGCCGGGCGGCGGGGAGCAGGCGCCGGGCCGCGGATGCCCGCGCTCCCCTGCGCGCATCCGCGCAGCGTCGGTGGGGCGGGCGAAGGCTGCGGCCCCGCGCTCACCCAGACGTGTCGCTCCCCCCTCCCCACGCAGGTTTGGTTCAAGAACCGCCGAGCCAAGTGGAGAAAGCGGGAGCGGAACCAGCAGATGGACCTGTGCAAGAACGGCTACGTGCCCCAGTTCAGCGGGCTGATGCAGCCCTACGACGACATGTACGCCGGCTACCCTTACAACAACTGGGCCACCAAGAGCCTCACCCCGGCGCCGCTCTCCACCAAGAGCTTCACCTTCTTCAACTCCATGAGCCCCCTGTCCTCGCAGTCCATGTTCTCGGCGCCCAGCAGCATCCCCTCCATGAACATGCCCTCCGGTATGGGCCACTCGGCCGTGCCGGGCATGGCCAACTCCGGCCTCAACAACATCAACAACATCAGCGGCTCCTCGCTCAACTCGGCCATGTCCTCGCCCGCCTGTCCCTACGGGCCCCCGGGCTCGCCCTACAGCGTCTACCGGGACACTTGCAACTCCAGCTTAGCCAGCCTCAGACTGAAATCAAAGCAGCACTCCAGTTTCGGCTACAGCAGTTTGCAAAGCCCCGGCTCTAGTTTAAACGCCTGTCAGTACAACAGTTGACGGACTTGACACAAACCACCTCCGACAAAGCACCGCCGACAAAGCAAAGCAGAAGCAAAGCGACGTTTAACGGAAAAGAAAAAAAAAATATATACCCGATGATGATTAAAAGCAAAATCCAAGCAAGTGAGAGAGGGGAAAAATAAAATAAAGCACTCCCTCCCTCCTCCCCCCCAAAAAAGCCCCAAAAACTCCGCGAACTTCGACTGTCTAGGAAAAAAAAAAAAAAAGGCAAAACAATGATGCAACCAAAAAAACAGCGCTTTAAAAATATTTTTTAAAATTAAAAAAAAAAAAAAATAAATAACCCCATCTAAAACCGTAAACGGACCAGAAAACTTTTGCAAGAGACACCGAAATCTGGTACATGGATGAGTTGCAATTTTTTTCTCTGGATTATGCGGGTTGTATGTGTTTACTTGAACTTGCACAGGAGTCGGTAAGGCGGCCGCTGCCCCGCGGGGAGGGCGGCAGGACGGGACGCCTCGGTGGTAAGAGCTGGTGGGACGGTTCTTGGCCGCTTGTCGCACGGGAAGAGTTTGGTTAATGTTTACCACTGAGAAACAGAATCACACTCGGCAAAAAAAGAAAAAAAAAAAAAAAAAAAAAAAGGTTGGGGGAAGAGGGGAGGGAAAAAACCCCAAATCGCAGAGTAGAATCTGCGGGGGAAAAAATGGTTGAAATATTAGGTATGAAACTATTAAAATAATAATGACAAGGGTCAACCACTTATATAAGGTTATATTTATATCTACCGTTGCATTGTGCAGGATCATTGTCCTTGGCCGTTGAATAAACTGTTTTAAAAATGCATGATTCTTGATGTTTTTTCTTTAGTTGGAAGTTCTAATCCAGTCATTCCTGATACTAAGCAGCTCAAGGTTCCTACCTCTTCATCCTTTCCAAAAGACTGCAGTATCCCCGGTTGTGAGAGAGCACAGAAACCCTTCAGCAATGCAAAAACTGTTCATCTTTTTCCCCGTCCAAAGTCTTATCCTGATAATGAAATTATCATTCATCTTTATTTAAAGGCAGGGGGTGTTTTTTTCTCTTTGAAAAGCAAAACCGAAAACCAACCCCCGTTTTATAAAGTCTCGAAAAAAAGACGAAAAATGGTTTGTTATGAAGTGATTTCAGATACTGCATCTCTTCTAGAGAAACAGCGAGCCTCGGCGTCTGGAAAGGTTCTTAACAAAGCTGAAAGCGTTCCTTGGTTTTCCAAATGTGAAGGAAAAACAAGGAAGCAAAAAAATTCTTAAGGTGTTATTATCTTAAGGTGTTATTATGTAAATATAGATACTTTTACAAGTGCTTGTTGGAAAAATAAAACAACAAACAAAACATGGAAATTATAAATATGATTTTTATTAATACGCATACAAAAGGCATACGAAGTTTAATGGCAGGCATATTTGTTGCTTTTTTTTTTTTGTCTATACTTATTACCTGTAGATGACAAAGAGACATAAAATGCACACGGTACTTCTTTCCCAGTGTATTTCACACCTGTGGTAAACGTTACGCTGGATGTTTCAATTATGCTGTTGTGGATAAGGATGCAGTATATATATTGTTTTATAAGTTATGTTTTGTGAATTTTTTTTTTCAAAATTAAGAGCATGGGAATAAAAAAAGAAAACTTGGAAAAAAAAAAAAAACTAAACCGAAACGAAATCTAGAAATGCATTTAATGTTCTTTTCTGGCTGTGTTTAAGAGAACGACTAAACAAGGAGAAAAGCAACCTTCTGTCCTCCGTCCCTGGTGGCATTTTGGGGAGCTGCCCCCGCTTCCCGCGGTAGTTGCGCCGTCTCCCCGCGTTCCCCGCAGCGTCCCGACAGGGAAGGAGCCCCGTTCCTGCCCCCGCTGCAGTGGAAACCCTCCCCAGGTCCGAGTACGGCAGAGCTGTTACCGCTGCTTGCCGCGCTGGGGACCCAGCCCTCCTTGTCGCTGCTTTGCTGCATCCCACCAAATGCCAGCGCTCCGAGCCGTGGGTCGGGCATTTTCCTCCCCGAAGAGTTAACCCCCGCACCCTGGAGCCCCCCGCACCCTGGAGCCCCCCCGGTGCGCCGCAGCCCTGGCGCTGCTCCTTCCTCCCGCAGCCGCTCGTCCCCTTTCCCAAGGTGCGTTTTTCTCTCGTTTCTCCAAATTCCCCGACATTCTAAATTTTAAAGGTCGTTCAATTAATCCTCCCTCTCCTTTAAGTTTCTGCAAGCACAAACCCCTCTGATTTCATCGCTACTTATTTGCTGTTTGATGACTATTTATTAGCTATTGCGATTACTATCAAGGTTTTGCCCCAAATGCCATAACTGATGTGAGGAATCAGTGAATATCCGGAGCAGGAATTGCCATCGCGGGGCCCTTCCCCGGCCCAAAGGCGCTGTTTGCGCGGCCGCGGATGGCCCCGCTCCCCGAGGGCTCGGTGCTTTGTGCCCCGGGGCTGGGGTGCTGCAAGGGCTTTGTTCTCAACACGGGGGTTCAGCAGAGCGGATCCCAGTTCCCCCGGCTACCCCATCCCTCGCTACGGCACCGGAGAGTCACCAGAGCCGCTCAAGGAGTGATTTCCCCCAGTTTCCAGGCGGGAGGGGATCTCTCAGCCCTCCGCTGGGATTTTAGCCAGGATTTTAGGTGTTCGTTTTCTCCTGCTCTTGGAGGTAGCAGCACCAGCCCTAAATCAGAGCAGCGGCGCTCACGTTTTGCCAAACCCTGCCCCGGGTTTCTGTTGTTGTCGGAGTCCTGAACCACCCAGCCCCTCCCGAAAGTGTCTCCAGGAAAGAGTTGGGGGACCAGGGACACAGCCTTCTGTGCCGGTGTCCCTCGCCAGTGTCCCCCGCCCTGTCACGGCACCACGGAAAGCCGATCTGCCGCTGCCGGGCGGCATTTGGGCATCTTGACACATTTATGGCTCAGGGAAAGGAAAATCCCGAGGAGACACTGAGCAGAAAGCAGCTCCTTCACCTTCCCTGTGCACTTTTACGGATGCCCTGCTTCCAGCAGCCTTTGGGTCTCCCCCACAATGGTTAGAGCGTGAATTATTTGGGGGTTTGGGGCACGGCTTTGGACTGCCCTGCCCAAGCACATTTTCCTTAGCGATGTGCCTTTGGAGGTGCCCAGGTGTGTGCCCAGGCTGGGGGCAGCCGAGGAAAGCTGTCATTTAATGGTTCATTAGTCCCCGAAGTCCCCACGGAGGGGGGGCAGTATAAAACACCGCGCACCACCACCCTGCTCACTTTGGTTTTTGAACTCCCCTGGCCGGCGTCTGGCTGGTGGGTGTTTCCACACACCGGAGGCGATGGTTTTCAATCCCTCGCCCTGCACATTCCTCCCGGTGGTTTCCAGTGCGTGAAGCTCAAGCTGGAATTCCTGAAGCTGCATCGCTCCCATCCCGCGTGGCTCCATCCCGGTGGGACCCTGCCTTCCAGCGGCTGCTGCCGAGAGTCCCCAGGCTCCTGCCTACTGATTGCGGGCTTTGTCAAGGCAGGCAGATCCTTGGAGCCAGAGAAATACCGGAATCAAGTTTTCCATTTGTTCTGGGTGTGCTGGCTTACCTATTAGCATTTCCAAGGCAAAGCTGCCTGGGGAGAGCTCTGCTTGGGAATGCTGTAGGGTCCTGAGGGGTCCCAGACCAACCCAGGAGCTGCTGCACAGTGGAGCTCTGGTTGCACCAGCCCAAATGAAGTTCACAAATACTTCATGCCTCAGACTGCGCAGTCCGTTCAAGATTAAATGTCTTCTAATAAAAAGCTGTGGTCAGTTTAATTCTAAATTGCATACTTCTCTTTATCTGTGGCCTGGAACTTAGCAAACTATGCAAAGTCCCATTTAAATTAATGGGATGCTTCAGCACAGATTTTAATGGGGTTTTGTATAATAAAAATAACACCTAGAAATGCCCTAACATTTTGCTGCGATCTTGCAACAAAAGTCAGTGGAACTGGGATAATAAAAAAACAGGTTTTATATGAAACCTATGAAAGGTTTGTCATTAACTTCAGTGGCACAGTTTCAGGCCTTATTATTTTAGTATATGCTTGTGTAAGTAAAAATTATCAATTAAATGAGGATCTGTGACTTTTCTGTTTCAGTCTGGCAACTTGTATGTGAAATATTTAGTTTGATGTTATCAAAACAGACAAAATATACCAACTTATAAACCAGCCCATATACAAAGACTGAGAACAAACAAAAATACAAAACTACACATTGTTTTTGCTCTGTTTGCCCATCAAACAAAGCTGAGTTGCTGCTTCTAAGAAAATATTTCATATCCCTCCTTTAATCTATCCAAGAGAAAAGTTCTCTGTTCAGCCTCATAGAAAACAGTAAAAACCTCCTTCAAAGTAAAATATATTTTAATTAACAGAGCTGCAAAATAAAATCCACAGCTATGCAGCAAGCCTCCTCTGTGGCTCACCATTGTGTGAACTGCTTGGGCAAGCTGCTCTTATTAACAAGCTACAGGCTACACTCGGTTCCAAACTGATTAAACAGTAGGGCTGCAGGCAGGTTTTCTATCAAAAATGTTTCAATGCAGCCAGCCTGTTCTTCTGCAGAATGATGGGGTTTTTTACAGGAAAAAATAATTTGTTTATCCCCAACTCCGATTTCTTTAATGAAGAAAGCATACGCACAAAAAAAATTTATTTACCAAATAACTTCCCAACAAATAAAAAATTCTCATAGGAAATAAAAGAAGAAAAATGAAAGAACATATGTATTTGATTTTTTCCCCCTTCTTCACTCAAGTAATTTCTTGCAGAAAGCCAGGTAACAATGTTCAGCCTCTGCTAGAGACAAGCAAATTTGCTCACAAGACTTCCCAGGAGATCAGTGGAGCTGAGCGAAGGCTTGTGCCCAGGGGCAAACCCCACCGATGTAAATGAGGAGCCCAGAACCAGCTCCTCCCCACACCTCTGCTGATGCAGCCCTACAATCCCCGGCAGCCAGTGATTCCTCCCTGAGCACCATGTAAAACAGCACTCGCTCCGGGTTGCTAATTCAAGTCTTGCAGAGAAGCTTCAGACCTCCCCTGTCACAAAAAGAAACTCCAGAAAACCTATGTGTTAATATGCAAAAACCCAAAAATCTGACCTATGAGCAGAGACAAAGTAGTGGCTGTCCCCCAGAAGCACAAAGTAATTTATATTACAGGGTTCAAAGTGATACATGCCTGGGTATAGCAGATTAGGAATGGGATTTTCAAAAGCCCTATGTAAGGAGCAGATTAAAAAAAAAAAGATTCACTGAATCAGTCCTGGTGTGAGATTTTCCTAGAAGTGAGTTAGGCACCTGGGATTTAGACACTAAGAGTGAGACTTTTAGAGGGATTTAGATGTCTGAAGATACAGCTAAGTACATAGTGGGATCTTTGAAAGCACCCAGTACCAGTGTCTACCAGAGGTTTTTGCTCTGGCTCCTTCTGAGGCTTCTCTAACTGCCTGGGTGAAACTGTGAGAACCCAAATCCTTTCCAAAGGCTGGCTCTTGGCATTTGGGCGCCCTCAAAAATTCCCATTCCCTCTCCACTCCCTTTTCTTTTTTCCCAGAAAGTCTAGAAAGAGAGTTTACTCTTTTAAGGGCTAATTCAGGAAAGTACTTAAGCACACAAGGAAATTACTGAGTGAAATGCTTCTAGGCATGAGGTGAAGCCCTGATCTCAGGGAGGCCAGCTGGAGATCTGTCACTGGCTGCAGAGCACTGGGGCTGTGGCCCATGGGTAACCACAGCACCCTGCTCCTCTGCTATTAAAGCCTGCAAATTAAAGTTGTTTAAATTTAAGCACAAAGTTAGGCAAGGTGCAGAAAGCATTTTGGAGAGTCGTGCTCTCACCATCCCTGTTTTAAGTCAGATCCCAAATTTAATCTTACGGGGTCACAAAGCAAAACAGCACTCTTTAAACATTTACAGGGACAGGTTTTGAACCTTTGATGGAAAACCTGGAAAGGCAGATGAGAAGATTGGGGCCAGCCTGCCTGCCCCCACAAGGGTCTGTGGAACACAGGCATCAGCCTCCCTGCTCTGTAGAAGGCAGCAGCTTTGGGGAGCATCCCAGAAATGGGTTCAGAAGTGGAGCCTGGAACTGGAATGTCCTGCACCAATCTCTCTCCACCCACCTATGGACCATGAGGCAGGCAGGGGCTGGGACCTCTGCTGGTCACATTTGCAGGGCTCATCATTTGGAAAAGTCAGAAACTGTCAAATCCATGGTCCTGTCTGCTTTCATGACCTGGACCCAGCCCATTATTTGTCCTACCCCCACACACCCCCGAGCTCTGACATCACACACACCTATTCATTCCAGGCTCCCCCGTGCTGTGCCTATTGATCAGTTTTACATTTCTCCCCCAAACACCTCATTCCTCACCTGTCTATCCCATACCAATACCTGTCTACTTCACACCTACCTGGAGATGTGGTTTAACTACTGGTTACATACCTCACTCTGTTCTATATATCTTCATCCGTCTGATCTCTGATCTGAAATCAAAACTATGAATTACTTATCTCCATGCACCCTTTGAGCTCTCTGCTGTAACTCCTCTAGATGGTCATACTCCCCTTGTTCATCTCTACCCCACTGGCAACAAAACCATATAACTTTAGAATATGTAAACCTGACAACTCCAGCTCTGACATATTTACCTAATCTCCTTTCTTATGGTTTATCGCAATTTAGTATCAGCTAAATAAAAATGTATCACATCTTTCCACCCATTCCTCTAAGATGCAAAGTTAAGATTAAGTTAGAGACAGGGTTAAGGTTTATGGCTTAGAGATAGGGTCAAGGTTTGTTGGAATTGGGTAGAGATTGGTTTAGAGTTGGGATATGGTTGGTTCAGCATTTAGGATTATATTTGGTTTATGGCTAGGTTTGGATGAGGCATGGGATAGGATTGGTATCAGGGTCAGTTGGAGATCTCAGTTTGTGTTAGGATTAGGTAGTGGATGCAGTTTTAGGTGAAGTCAGGGGTTTGGATTAGTGCTGCATTCAGACACTTTTGATTTGCCTTAGTGCTATGTTAGAATAAGCATTAAGCTAAGAGTTGTGTTTGTGTCAGAATTTAGAATTAGTGTTAGTTTTAGGATTGATTTGGGAGTCACATGTCAGCCTTGATCATGTAATCTCTCTGTGCTTATTTCTTGTGCAAACAGATCTGTTCTCTTTCTGTCCATCTAATTTTCCCTCCTACACACCCCTGTGGGTGTTCATAGGTGAGTTTCATAACACCTAATAATCCATTTTCCCCATGTTTTCTCATTTACCTGACCTCTTAGCCTATTTTGCATACATTCATGTCTCACACATCTCATCTATCTCACATATACTAATGGCTCCCATCCTTTCTTATAGCACTAATATATTCACCCCTTCTGATTTTGCCTGTCATGCCCAAGACATCAATGCAACTCCTGCCACGATTAACAATATTTTTTCAGTTTCTTTTATACATACTCATTAAGGTAGTGCCTGTGACTACTTACCTACCTAATTAATCTGATGCAAATTTCGATTAATCTCTCTGGATTTCCATAGTACATCCCAAACTATATATTTTCATTTCCCTCCTTGTTCCATCCATATTCATTTCTCTGCTCTCTCGTACCCACTCTGATGAGCTTCCTGGTACCCACTCATCTGTATGTGCACCCACATCCTTCTTCATCAATCATCCTGTCCAGGATTTACTCCTCCATTAAACATCTTCCTAATTCGTACCATCAGGCTAGTTTCTCAACACTCCCAGCTCATGAATACTCCTCTGTCTCCTTATCTACCCAATACCTGGTCCAACCTGTTAGCTTGCTAATTGTTCCAACCTTGGTTTTTTCAGCATAATCTCTTAATTCTGCATGAATTTTATATGTAATATATTTACTACATTACTATTTTACCTCACTCCTCCTAAAGTGCGTTTTTGCTTTTTCCCATATCTACTCCCCTCTCCTGTCTGTGCACTTCATCTTTTTTGTCTGCATTGACCCCATGTCCCCTATGTCTTGTACATCCCCCTTTTCACAATTCCTTGTGTGTTTGCAGGGAGTCTTGATCACCAGATACCCTCTCTATGGGTGCTACTCATCTCTTATTCTATTCACTGCTCATCTATTAACTCTGCTATTGTTCTTCTTTTATCTGTTCCTTCTTCTATCTACATTCCCCATAATCAATGCCTCATTCACCCTATCAGCACATTTTTATTGTCATATGTTTATTCCATTCTTCCAGCTATCTTTCCATTCCTGTACCCAGACAACACATATTCTGTCTGCTGTGAACTTAGCCCTCTCAATCTCATCTCTTTCTCTCTTGGCCTTTAATTAATTAATTTGTTCTCTACAGGTTTATTTAGTCAATATTTCTAGCTAATATGAGCTCATCTGATAATTCAGCCATCTCTTCATCCACCCACCCATCCGATTTCCACTCAGCTGAACTAGCCTCAGAATATTTCCAGTGGATCACCTTTCCCTTGTTCCATCCATTTTCCTGTGTTAGATATGTTAGTGCCACTGCTGCTCATGTCACTTGAATTTATGTAGCCAAACATCTCTTTACATACCTAAACATGCCAGCAGACACAGCTTCAGTTCATGTGTCCATTTTGTTCCCTACATTCCACTGTTTTCTACTTTCTCTGTACTTACCTCCTTGCTACCTATTACAGCTACAGACTTACAACACCTGCTTTCCATATTTCAATCTATCCAGATTACATTTACTCCACTTAAATTCCCAGCCATCCAGTAATTACTTTACCTACCCAGTCCAGCTTTCTTCCATATTTATGTGTTCCACACCCATACAATAAACCAATGCCTGTTACACAGGCACCTATTTGCTCATTTTAACATGGCCATCAGGCTCAGGTGTGCTGCAGTCCACTCCATGCATTTTTCTCTGTCAAACTTCCTTCCTTCCTTCCTTCCTTCCTTCCTTCCTTCCTTCCTTCCTTCCTTC
>VZUI01070675.1:0-67972 GCA_013401135.1 Cettia cetti
AAAAGAAAAAGAAAAAGAAAAAGAAAAAGAAAAAGAAAAAGAAAAAGAAAAAGAAAAAGAAAAAGAAAAAGAAAAGAAGAGCAAAAGAAAAAAAGGAGAGAAATAATTAAGCACAATCAGCTCCTAATCATGCACTTTTCAAAGTGTCCATTAAAACTAATGAATAGAAGCAGTCAGAAAAAATGGAACCAGGACGGACGTGCTAAGCCTAAGGGTTTGAGGGCAGTATATCAAACATAACTTGACTCTTTTCATTCAATACAACATGATTGTTAATGAGGAACAATCAATAAATGTTCTTCAAATAAAACACCAGAGAGTTGCATATGAGATAAGCAAACAACAGGAATTTGCCAAGAGGGGATGCACCTTCCTTTGTTATTACAATAACCATTGCTAATGCCTTGATTGAGACTCAAGGGATGCCTGTAAATATTGTTTCCCCATTCGTTGCATATATTAGCTGGAAATCCTGTTCTAGGCATTCCTATCCAAAGGAGATCCAAATTATTTTTACACCAAATGTTTCTGTGAAAACAAGGGTCAGGGTGGATTTTCAGTGTAAGTAAAAATCAAAATTCCAATTGATTACCTGTCTATCCCATAATTGCAGGGAGATTATAGAAAATTCAAACTGAAAGATGTCTCCATTTTGTTACGCAGCTTCATTTCAAATCTATATGGAAAATATGAGGTTATGTTGCTCACACTGTCCTCCAATTTTTTTTTTTTTTTTTTTTTTGTGGACTTGGTGTATCGAGCAATTTTTATTTTATTAGAACAACTTAAGTTCAAAAACTTACATCTTGACTCAAAAGTAAGTTCTCATTATTTAAAATATGTAAGAACTAGATATATGCTTTTAGATAGACAGATAGAATTCTTTTCTGTGTTTCTGTATTCAGAGATGTTTAGGTGAAAGTCTGCAGATAAATCTCCGGCTAAAATTTAAATGACTTTACCAGCTGTCCGCAGCAGGAACAGTCTGCAACTCGTCTATTATCTCATCTGGTCTCACCAGCTAAGTATGGTTTAGTCTAGTGAATTCTAAGATGCCAGACCTCTAAAAATCGTAGGTTTTGAGTACTGCTGAGAGTTTGTTATTCATAGGGTGGCACACTTCCCTTTCTGTCAGAACAGTGTGACTTCTAGATGCTACTAAGGAGGCTTTTTTTCAGATGAAATAAAAAGCAGGAAAATAAATATGATTTGCAAGAGCAAGATAGGGATTTTCTTTCAGTTTCCATCAGCGGTAATAATTAACTATATATCACTGTTTGAAGTTCAGGATTTTTTCTTTTTATGTCTACTTCATATCCAGATGGGGGAACTGTCATGACAGACAACTAAAATTTTTGAGCTGTTGGATTGTTTCAAAGACACAGAAAACTCTGTTGGAAGGGCACACCAGCTATTGGGTGACTACCAAATTTTTGAGAGGTTCTGGATGGGGAGATCAAGACAAGAAAACTACTTGTTCTTTCTTGTCATGTAGGCTGACAATATAAAATTTTCAACATGAACATATTCCCAGGAAGTACATTGATCAGTCTATAACTCTTCCAGAGCCACAGACTGTACTGAATGAAAGGAACAGCACTCTACATTCACAAACTGATGTAACACAGTTGGGGATTTTTTCCCCTCCTTGATGCTATGTAAGTTGTACTGCTCAGCGGCACCCAAAAATATCAAACTGCTGCGCACACTATAACAGCCCATACCCACGTGATTAAGTTCTGGGCTTTTGGGACTCAGTATGCAGAGCTGGGCTGTGCTCAGCTGGGCTCCAAGTGCCCCAGCACTGGGGTCTCTTAGGACAGCAGACTGTGCTGCTTTTATTTTAACGCTGATTAGCACTGTGCCATCATTTTTTTGTACAGTTGTACCTGCATTGTTTCAATGACATACTGCCTGCATTATTACACAGGTAGGGTCAGCCAAGCAGTCCTATCAATGCAATGGTGATTGGTCCCCACTGAGCTCTGGCTGTGTTGGGCACCATCCTCTTCCTGCCACAGGTGGAAGTCACTAAGAGCCAAGCAGCACTGGTAAGCTGTGCTGGAGTAAAGCAGGAGTCCTTCCAGGGCAGAATGTTTCTTGTAAAGCCTGTGACTAGCTCACAAGAGGAGTGTTAGGTAGGCATGAGTGCCTGCATGCACACAAGTACACAAGGAGCCTTATGGTTTGTCCTGCTGTATGGCAAGAACCCAAATAATTTAATCCACAGTGACAGCAGACGCGGATGAGAATTTCAAGACAGCACTTGAAATCCAGGAGCAGCAGCAATCCATCCAAAAAGCTCTCCAGCACATCCTCTGGTGTGCTGGTGATTTGACTCCAGAGCTGCCATCCCACCCACCACCACATGCTGCTGCTTTGTAAACCTCAGCCTTGTCCTTCACATGAAAGGAAAGCTTCCTGGTCATTGGAAATACCTTTCCCCATGCCCACCATGACCCCAAAAATCTTAACATTATAAAACAGGATGATTTGCAGGCTGCATGGAAAGCAAAGTAATGGGATTCTTTGGGGTAAATGGTGCCCCAAGGAGTTTCTCCTACACACCCATGCTCAGTAGACACTGAGCATTGCTAAATTACTGCCAGTCTGAAGAGCAGTAATTTAGAAGTTTCAGGACTCAAAGAGCCCCTCTTGTTAGAAAAGAAGCAAACCCCACACATTTAGGGGCTTTCAGGAAAAAGAAATCTACCAACTTGGTATTGACTGTCATTTAACCTACAGGCAAAGCTGTCATGACCTTGTAATTACAACTACCTGAATTATACTGCAGGCATATTGATCCGCCATGGTGTGGAACAAGGGTTATATTTTGACCCCACAGAACACAGAACAGCTGGGGTCTGACAACAACAGAGAATCAATATCTGGGTAAACCATTAAGGAGCTTTTTTCCCTTCCAATGATAATTCAATTTAGGAGCTATAAACAAGAAGTTAATTATTTGCCTGATACTGTTCGGGTTTTCAGAGACTTTCTGCCCCACTGTTTCAGACAATATTCCTGTCTAAAATAGCCAGACACTTTATTCAAAATCACCAATTCCTTCCCATCAGTCTTAGGTGGGCCTCATTGTTATGAGCCTCTTTAGGATATTTCAACTGAAAAATCATACTTCTATTCCAGTTGCCATGGAACAGACAGTGTCTCCTGGTGGAAAGAAGCGTTGGCACTACATTGTGGAAAAGAAATATCCCATAAATGTATTCTTTATTACCCATAAGGAAAGCTTGATTCTGACACGTTTGCAGAAATCAACTGGCTGATTCTTATGGAAATGCTCTGCTTGATGAAGGAGGGGAGAACTGCTACAAAACAAACAAACAGTAAATAATAATTAAATATAAAAGGAAAGTTCTAAGAATATTGAGGTTTCAAATTTAGGCTCACATCCTGCAATCTGCTTTGGGTATACTTCAATTTGGCTCCACACAGAACAGCTTGGATGGCTGTCGTCTTAAATTGGACATAATTGCTTTGCTATCTGTGCAGGGGAATCTGTCTATGCATGATCTGTTCCCTCGCCAAATTCCAAAATGATTTTCTTGAAGCATCTAGGAAGATGGGAGGTGAGGGTATTCGGATGGGAACACAGATCACCTATTTCTCACTGTAGAGCTAGCACCTGGTGCCAGGGACCCTGCTTTTGTCTGGCCTGTAAAGGGGCACCATGGGCATTTTGGCAGGTACACACAACACGTTAGACAGCAGTGAAGCCATTAGTGGGATTTCAGTCTCATCATTAAGAATGCAAGGAAATAAAATAATTCCTCTGAATACAGGGCTATGAGATAATGGAAATAGCCATAGGAATGCCTAATTTTTAAAGTTCAAACCTTAGCTTCATGCCTTTCTGAGATTTGATTTAAAATTGGTAGTGCTTCAAGTACAGAAAAAATAAATACACATAAAGAAACACCTCTCCTAATTTCAACCAGCACAATGCATAAGCAGCAGTTCCAGATCTGGAAGTGGTATTTTATACCTTATAACAAAGCTCTGTTCACTCTGTATACTAATGCTGACAAATTAAATATCTTCATTCTACCATATTCATGGTCTCATCAGCAGGTAGACGTGCCACGTTCTTTTTCCCTGGCAGTAGGTAGCAGTAGTTACTATTATATATAAAGCTATATAGTGATTTGTTATTGTGAAAGGTCCCTCAAGTATACTTTCCAAGCCACCTCCAGCTTTGTGTAAAGAAAGAACAAAAGGGGAGGTTCGCTCCTAATCAGGTTTTTGATCAATGTCAGGAGAGATTGCCTGACAGGGCAAAGCTCCAAAATATGTAGCCCATTTACTGGAACCTTTAACTTTCCCTGGACAATTTCTGCAATGCACAAGAGTATTTGTCCATTGTATTTTACATCCAAACAGGAACAATGCAGCAGGAGTGGAACATGTGGGTTAATGGGAAATAAATGAAGCTCAACCAAAACCAAAGGTATACAGACAAGAAAAGGAAACAAGGAAAAATTTTCTGGCTTTTGCCACTTAATTTTAGCTCTGTGTCTTACAAATTAGGTTTCATGTCCCGTGTAGTCATGAGGTATTGGGAGAGATAAAAATAGACCTTAATTGGAATTCGTTGGTAATTTCTATACGAAAGGTGTGACTTAAGAGAGGACTGTCTCAGGGCTGGAAAGTATGAGGTGGGAACATCTGGAGATAATTGTCAGAGTGTAAAAATAAACTGTGTGTCCTAAAATATTTTTTTTATTCTGTTTCCAGTGTCTGTGATTTTGTGCTAAACAAGTAGTTTTATAAAATCAGCTTTTAATAGCAGAGTATCAAATGAAGGAGTGTGACTGGACTTGGCACATGGCACCCAATGCTTAGTAAGCACAAGGTTGGGAGCAGCATCCCTTCCTGCACAGGGATGTGCTCATCTACAGTGCAGACAAACATTTTACACTCAGATATTCACCTTGGGACGTCCCAAGGAGCCACAGCAGAGCAGGACACCGCTCCTGAGCTAATAAGCCAGCTCCTGTTTCTCTCAATCTCTCTTTGTGTACATGTGAAGTCTAAATCATGCCACTAACTTTATGCACAAATGGAACAAAACCCAAAAAGTCTATGCTTTCGTTTATAAGATGATTCAAATGGTCAGTGTGACAGCTTGTTTAACTGCAATTTGCAAATCACTATGAACAAGAGAAGTAGGGCAGGACTGAGTCTGTTTTGCAGAGGATGGTCTGAGCAGACTTGAAATCAGCTCTTGTTTTCTTCAGATGTTCTCTTTCTGAAAAGCCTCCAAGGCACACTCAGGCTCACAAAGAATAAGTGGTTCCTTTCCTGCTAAACCTCACCAGCACTTAAAGACCTTTTCATCTGCGACTGTTGCTGAAGGCAGTTGGCTTCAATTTAAAAAGAAAACCCACAAGATGACATTAAATCATCACATTACTTATGGCCATGGGTTCTGCTACGTTTGCATGTCCCAGTCTCTGCACAGGACATGGGCCAGGCAGGGTGCAGGGATGGGGAAGCAAGGCAAAAGATGGAGCAAGTCTTTCAAGGTTAAATGGGAGATTTACACATGGAAGGTGGCAGTGGAGGCAGTTATTTAGAGAAAGATCTCAGCCCTGCTTTGCCATGCTTGAGACAAGATATGGCTCCTAGCTGGGCATTACCCAGCAGGTAATGCCAATGGCCATGGTCAGCAAGCTGAGTAAATTTGAGAGACCAAGAGAAGCTGCACAACGAACACAAAAATGCGTGACAGATACAGAAACTGTCAAAAAAAGGTACGTGAGACAGTAAAAAATTCGTGAGTTAGCTGAAAACACCCAACATAAATGAAGAGGATTTGAGTCTGTGATTCTTAATAGAATGTGCAACCTCACCTCTTCCCGGGCAAGTGAGTAAGGAATAGGTGCACACAAACATTCCAGCATGTGCTCAGTCTGCTCATTGAGTACTATGATATAATATGATATGATAGGAGATGTAATATGATTATACCATATTCTTGGTCAGCTTCTGACAAAGATGCCAAGTGAAGAGAAAGGGAAAAGGTTTCAATATAAATTAAAAAGGGAAAGAAATACACCTATTTCATTGTCCTGTGAGAGGAAATTATGTCCTACCATCTGCTCAACAGGCACTACCGTTTCACTGTAGTTTATCCATTTGGGGATAAAGACTCCCTTTGTACATATAACCTACGTGTTGCTTTTCTCCCTCACAAAACCATACTGATTACAGGGAAATAGGGGACTTCTGCCTCCTCTGAAGATAAGCTCCCTATGAGAGCAGAGTGCTTATCACACAGCAACTATCTGCAGGGTTTACAATTACTATACAGTTCTGAGTGGAATAAAAATCAAGTTATTTACTCTCTGCTGCTTATTTTTAATTTCTACAATACTGAAGACAAGAAAGAAGAGAAACTAACACAGAATCCATTTTCCCCCTAGTTCAGTAAGCCAGACTGATTGACAAACTGAGTGAAGAATATGCACTAAAGCACTGAGTGAGCCTTGACGGTAGAGTTTAGAACCATCAATTCTCCAGTCCTGAAGAGGACAGTTTCTACATTGTTTCAGTCTTCCAATGCTAAAATAATGCTTTTGCTCATCTTTTCCCAGTTCAGATTTCAAAAGCATTAGGATCCAGGATGGTATCACACATATGTGCACAGGGTTTGAAAAATGAGCCCTTCTCCTGCTTGAACACAAAAGGACTATTGTTATCATCAGAACTAATAAGCTACAGAAAGTTTTCCTCAACTTTTGTGCCTTTGTCCCTGACATTTGAGGAGCACAACCCTGACAATGGCTGTATTTGAGAGAAACTCTACTGGCAGCAGTAACTTCACCCTCCTCCTCCTTCACCTTCCTCACCTTAAATAACCTCATTTATCTCTACAGACTGATTTCCAGTGGCGCCTGAAAGGCATGAGAGAGATATTGATGGATCTGTTCATAGGTGAGAGGAAGAAGCTTCCCAAAATTAGGGTTTCCTTGTATGATCCCATTACTGTGGGCAAGATTGCTGCTGCAGGAATCCTCGTGGACAGTGAGCTCTGTCATATCAGAGATTAGCCTGGTCTCTATACCCTGGTTGTGCAGTCACTTTGCTGTATCTAGCCTTTAGCTGTTTGCTGGCTAGGGCCATAAAAGGAGGAACTGGGATGCTTCCTATAAACCACTCAGCTCTTTCAGCTGCAGAAGAAGAAAGTCAAGTTCTGCATAAAAGCCTGGATTCATTTTCTTTCCATCTTCCCATTATATGAAATGTTCTCAAGTAGAGATTAATGTCTGTTCACGATTGTGCATTACTTCATTCAAGAAAGAAGGAAAATTATTTACCCATCACTCAGAGAAATAAAAGCAATCTCAGGTCAAATCATCACTCTCCTGCTTTGATCAAGTCATCATCTGAATTGAGACCAGTCAAAGACAAACAAATGTTTTGAGGAAAACTTCGGAATCTGGGCCATATTCACCAAAAACCTACCACAACTAGGAATTACACAGAAAAGTTGGCACTCCAGGTCTGTTCTACAACTGACTTGCTGAGGGTTCTTCACATAATTTTCATAGTAAGTTATCTCAATTAGTAACCTATTATAACTACCCCTGTATAGATTTGGCTTCTCACCTGCAAAACAGACAGAGAAACTAATTATGAACATGGTTACAGTACCTATTTTCTACCTACAACACCGATTTATAGCACACAAATCACAGAAACAGTTACAGGCAATTAATATGTGGATGTTACTAATGGGGTAGGAGCTCTTCAAGACACCACAAGAGCCTCAGAAGAAGAAACACTGGACAGCATTATTCTTTCATAATTGTTCATACCTGTGTCTGTGTCTGAATTGCCAGAGAAGCACATTGCACCATGGAAAAGTGACTCACAAGACTCCAGTCTTACTTGCTACTGTACACAGCTATGCTCAGGGTCAAAGGTACCTAAAATCATATGTCTGGACATTACCCTGCCTGCCATCTGCTCCTCCTGCACCTACAGCGAGGTCAACCAGAGGCAGCCATCTGTCACTCCACACAACCTTCCTCCTTGGGCTGTGCATAGCTGCAAAATCTGTACACTTCAGGGAATCTTTTTCCTACAGAGCACCCTACCCCGGCCAGATGTCCACTACTGGTCTCTCACGTGACAGTCAACCAGCCTAGATAGCTGTTTACTATCTAGGGCTGTCATAAATAGGCAAAACTTAAAGCAACTGCAGCAAAGAAGGGATATAAATATATTAAAATAATTCAATAGACTGGCTTTCTCATTGCAACAGATGCAGAATGAACCAGATCACATTTAACATCAGTAAAAATCCAAAGATGATCTATTGAATTAAAATTTTCTCCTGAAAATAAATTATCACAGCAACCAAGATGAGAATATGGAGCTGTATTCTGACAATGCCTAAATGCTAGCAAAAGAAAGAAGCTATCAAGCATCAGAAAATAAATTAAGAGATGCTTGATGGATTTCACTTAGATCATTTATGTGAATATCTGCATGAAAAAAAGGACTTGCATAGACCTTATATATGTATTTCTTTGATGCTGGAAATAACAAGTATGATCTTTTGACTGGATAGAAGCATTAATAATAAACTACTTTTATTTGTTCCTTATGGCAATAAAGCAATTTGGCATCAAGAAGCTCATATACTGAAAGATGAAAATTCAGAAAGAAACCTGAAGGTGGTACTCAGAGCAGCAGAGATCCCAGGGTTTCCCTTTGGTGACATATTTCTTCTTGGTGTGGAATAAATGCAGCATGTTTCAGGCTCTTGCATTCTCGTTCACTCTAGTGAGGTATTTCATAAAGAATACTAAAAACTATACCCCAGTGCATCCACAATCCTAATTTTCAATGCAGCCATACTCCCATTATGCATGCAAACCCTTGCCTTATTGACTGACCTATACCTCCTGAGCCTCGTCTTTAACAAAGCAGGTTAATTATTTTTATTTTAATTTTAACAACAACTTTTAGAGAAGTTCAGGACTATTTTTTTCCTTCTTCAAACATTCTGGATCTTCTCTTCAGCTGGACCTTCCAGTCTCTTGTTCAGACCTAAGTATTTGATGCAGTGACTGCCAGCATAGACAGGCTCATAGAGAAATGGAGAGACTTTTTTTTGAGGGAATCAGCTTGGGCAGCCACAACTCTACCTAGACCTTGCACCAGTCTCCTCACAGTCTGATTAATTCCTGTCCAAATGTTAGGAAATAAAATTAAAAGAATGAAAACTGCATGTGCTCCATCACTGCCAGCAATGGTTTAGAGTATTGCAATCCCAACATACATTAAAAACAGCCTAAGGGTGCTTTTAGCATATTGACTTAGAACTAAGCAAAGCTCCTTTTAAAAAGAGACCCATTAATCCTCTCCATCACAAAAACTGGCTTTAGAGAGGAGCCACCACAAATATAATTCCATTCAAAGCTGAGTAAATAACTAGAAGGCTGCTGACAGGAATACTATAGAAGCATAGCAGTCAGACATATATTTCCAAGGTCTCTCCTTTACATCATCTCCAAATGTGCCATGAAGCACTCTTTTGGGGTGAAGACTAGCCATCCATAATACAGTTTAGCTTCTGCCTCTTCTGTGAAAGCTGTAGAGATATAGTTTGATAACTTTAATGTCTCCTCACAAAATACTTGGGAAGTTCTGCAACATTTTTGTGAAATACATTATAGTGATGTCTTCTCCACCAGACCACAAAACAGCAGGGTATACACTTCACTCACACATATCTATCACCTCTATGTTTGTAGAGCACTTAAACATGTTCCCAGCACTAGTTGGGGGTTGTAAAGGCTTTTGGGCTCAAAACAGGAGTACTGAAATTCCACTATCCTCATCAGAACATTACTGCAACTGTAAAGTCACTGATGGCTCTCCATGTTGTGTCCCTTGCTGTTGCAGCTCCTGGAGATAGCAGCCTGAATGTATTACAGGCAAAGCTGTGCATCTCCCCTTTTCCTGTTCAACAATCCTACCACATTCCTCTGACAACCAGCAGTGCCAAGGTCCTCTGCAAATGAAAATGGGGTAGGAGAAAGGGAAGAAAGTGCAACATTGATGCAGTTCATATGCAAACTTGCCCTAGAGGCATTGCCTTAACAATCTACAGAGCCTGATGCGTGTACCACAGGGTAGGAGATGTGCCTAATGCATGTATGGAAGACAGGCTGAAATTCTCTTATGCTGAACAGTGGACAAATGGATTAGAAAATGGAATAAAAATAAATTAATATTTTTAAAACATTGAAGTATGTGGCAAATTCAGTAGACTATGAGGTACTTCTCTCCCTCAGACTGATATAGTTCCAAATTAATTATTTTCACAGTTAATTATAAATGACAATGTCCCAGACCTGCTGGAAAAATACATCTTCAATAGTGAGCAAAACCACTATGAATATTAGTAAACCTTTAACACAGCTACTCATTTTATAGATGAAAACAACAAGAGGTGCTTATGACTGGTGATTTATGTCTTCATTAAAACACCATCCCTCAAACCAGACCCTGAAATTCATTGAAATTAACAGGGTCTTGAGATTGAAATGCATATTATAAATTAATGCATTTTTGATCTTATATAATGACAAACATAACACTGTTGGCATCCTATCTTACCCCAAAAAAATTACTGCCTCTGCACAAATATATATTGGCTTACTCAGAAAAGCAAACATAAGGATAAATCTCTAAAGCTCATTTACCAGAGGCTTTCAGTGTTCTGCCGTAACTCAGTGCAAAGACAACAGTTTTGAATTTTGCAAAATTCAAAATTCTCAGTTCAGTGTCTTGTGTATTTCAGGGCTATCAAAGTGAAAGCATTGCAGCTAATAACTTTATAAAGGCAAAGTTTCCCACTACCAAATTCCTGACTGTTTCCTACTCTTGCTGTTGGAAGATGCACTATAGAAAACAAGTTTTGCTATAAAAGATCAGCCACAGCTGACTGGTCTCCTGAAATGACTTAATTTTCTTTCTCACTACAGTTTTGAGGTGCAGGGTGCCACACTGATCTGAGAGCAATCTTCCCCACTCTTGCTGAGAGAGCTACCCTTGCTCACACCACTCTTCTCCTACCTCCAGTGGTAGTTTCCAAAGGTATGCCAAAAAAGGACAGCTCTGCCAGACTCCTTTCTCTGCACTTCACAAGGACCATTCAGAAATGCTGCAGTAAAAAATTCTAGGTAGGGAGCATTATTTGGTGGCTGTAAAGGAGTTACTTCTTTTGGTAACTCATTCCTGGCTTTAGATGGTGAGCAACAAAATACATGGATCTGCAAGGCTGGGCAGGAGGCAATGTCAGCATGGTCAGCTAGTGGATCTTGTGAGCATCAGGTGAACAGCCAAGGAACAACAGCACTGTAAAGCAGAGAGAACAACTCACCCTCTCTGACACCATGATAGAGGAAACAACATGAACTGAAGGGTCTTTTCTCATGATTGTTTTATTGCTGACTGTAAAAAGTCTTGGTCTTGGTCTCCTCCTCTAGCAAGTCATTTTGGTTTTGTTTCCCTAATAGCTCAAGAACTTATGGATGCAGAGGAAAAACAGAGTACTTAACATGAAATAGTGCTTTGTCTGTTGCCTTTTTTTAGCTTGCTTTTCTCCAGCTGTCTTTTCTACGAACTGCACCTCCTGATGGAAGCTTCCACAACAAGAAGACAAACCCACAGGCAAAACCAGAATATTCAATTTTCCTCCTTTTCTTTTTTTCAGAAGTCTCTTTTATAGAAATTTTCATTTCTCTTTGTCAGGAGATCTCAGCAGCAGAAAAGCTGACTGAGTATTGTTATCAAACAAAATTTTAAAAAGTATCTTCTATGTTTTCCCAAAAATTATTTATTTTAACAGAAGATTTACTGCGAGTTTTAGTTATGCTCAAAATCCATGAAGGATATTGAAACTATGCAAAAACGTACTGCTTTCTAAAGTAACATTAATAATACATTTGTAGGTATTGAGATCCACTCTACACTAGCTGAGACAGAGTATGGATGTAATGTGTTCACAAGCACTGAGGATAAATCACCTTAATAAATTCTCCATGCTATACTGTAATCTCCAAAAGCTCTCTGACTGGTAAGAATCAGCCTGCAGTTCTTCACACAATCTTGTTATGCATCTGCCTGTGACACCTGACATTGAAACAACCAATATCTTTATACATCTGCCACCACAAAACAACTTTTTTACACAAAATAACATATTAGCTGTTTTTTAAAAAGTATTAATACAAACCTGCATTCTTCTGCACATCACTCCCCTGTGTTTCCCCTCAGCATATCAGATCACACTTTAAAAATAGACTTATGTGTGCTTTTATTCTCAAAAAGGCAGTAGTCAAAGCTTTTCAATAAATTCTACTTAATATTTAAATGTCAGAAATAGTTCTGAAATTATCAGTAAAATGGGCACACTACATTAGTCCTTTCTTAGCAGCAATAAGCATCATATTTTACTCACAGCTGAATTTTAAAGAAATACACTTCAATAAGCTCATTCATTACTTTAAAAATCTGCTACTTTGATGATTTAAGTACCAGGGTGACCCAAGTCTGTGGTCTGTGTTTCCTGTTCCCTTGTGGATGCTGCTGCCCAGTACAAACACACGTGGATGCATCCTTTGCACCAGATCACGGGCTGCTGTCAAAATATCACTGAAAGGAACAGAAACTGTTGTCATAGCCTCTAGTCCAAAAAGTGGGACACACAAAGGCAGTCTGGAGATACAGAAGGACCACGTGTGATCTCCATTTCTCCACGGATATAAAGCTAGAATCCCTTCAATCCACAGGACAAAAGAGGCTTTACACTTGTCTATGCCATGCTAAAAAGGATCATCTCTGCTAGACCTAAAAATTTCATCTTGAGAAACACTGAAGACTGAGATTTCCCAGTCTCCCATAATTGACAAGATGGGGAGTAAGAGGGACTCTATCATATTTTGCTGCATTGTCTGAAAAGCAGAACACAACCTGGGAATTAAATTTTGAGAGTAACATGTCTCTAGTCCATAAATTTCACATTTGTGGTTAAAGATGGTAAAGCCACAATCAAACACCACCTGATTTCGCAAGCAAGGATTTGGATTCATTAATTCATTTGGATTCATCTCCTGTCTTCTGACATTTTGACAGCAGGCACCTGAGGGTGCAGAAAATGTTCCCCCTAGGGGACACATCCCTTTGAGGATTAAATGTAGGATTATTCAACCAGAAAATTTAATTGTAGAAGACAAGTACTGGAAAACTGATTCCTTTTTTCATTTACTCTTCACACTTTTTGTAATAATCTGAATACTACTAAAAATAAAAGCAGAAGGATGGCATAACCAATGCCTGTTAATACAAAAATAATTGGCTTAAATGAGGCACACACTCATATGCACAAAAAATAAATGGCCCAAGAATTCTTTTGAGAGTTACAATATTTTTAGCCATATGGTATTTCTTATTAATTGTTATAATTACTAAATAAGAGCCAAATGTATGCTCAACACTGTATAACACATCCAAATACTGTCTACCCCTAGCCACAAATGCTTACAGTTCAAGAGATAAGACATGCAGGAACAAGAGATACTGAGAAATTCAGTGACAAAAACAACAGCCCAAGTCTCCTGGATATTAGGAGGTGCTTTAGGCTCTACTCTTCCAGCTGCATCAGCTACATCCCTCCTCTGAGAACGACAAAAATGGGCTCTAGGCCTTTTCTCCTCCAAAGAGTCAGCAGAGGAAAAAAGAAGCAAGAAAAAGGGAACACGTTTCGAGGCTTAACAATCCACACTGGCTCTGCAACATATTTTGGGCCCTTAGCAATTTATGCTAATTTACTGTAACCCTCAAGCTGTTCTTTCTGTGATGGGGCTGCTCTGGAGCACAGCCAGCCCACAGTCCACAGAAGCACAGGCTGCTGTGCTGAGCTGTGCTGTGCAGCTCAGGGCTGCCACAGAGCCTGTGAACCAGGGGAATGAAGCTGAAATTTTTGATGCAGCAGTGAAAACCACAGTGGAAAAGGCACGTTGCTCTGGTAGAACTGAAGTGTCAGGAGCAGGGAACATTCACAGGAGGGGACAGTGGCTTCCTCAGGGCTGAGAAAAGCTGACAGAAGTCATTAAATGGTGTCACCACCTTGTGCAAGAAATAGGGATCTTTTTCATGTTGGAAAATACTGGTGAAGACAGGTGTCCTGGAACTGAGAGAAGCTTAATAGCTTGGAGCATTAAGAGATGTTCCCAACAACAATTCAAACCAAGACTTTTCCTCAGAACTACCTTTCATTTCTGGAACAAATTTGCCTGGAAGAAGAGCTAGTCAAGTTTATGCACACTGAACCCCACTCACCCCAGGTTTTCTGCAGCTCTGTGAACTGCAAGGAAAGAGGACCTTCCTTTTTCCTGTAGGAGCCCTTTCTTTGATGAGGCACTCTAAGCATTCTCTGTCTTATCCTGTCTCCAGTTCATTCATCTCCACCTCAGAGGCTAGAGGATTTATATCTGATTCCCTGTCAGTCACATACATGCTCAGTAGTGACTTTGAAATGAATGGTCCCAGTCATAAATGTCCCAAGGGCAAGAAAAGATGCACTGCAGTGCACATAGCTGAGGCCCAGGGTTCTGTAACTCTTATCTGGTAGATGATCTCTCCCATAAGGGATTGCTCTGCAGGGAAAAAAAAAAAAAAAAAAAAAAAAAAAAAAGAGAGAAAGAGAAAAAAGAGCTGCTACTGTTCCTAAGAATCTGTAAACACTACTCCATTTCTGCACATCCTCCTTGTTTGCTCCTAGGAATCAGCCTTGGAGGATCCTTCTTCCCTAAGCACCTATTGCCCTTTCTCCAGCACAAGCTTCATCCTTAATAACTTTCAGAGCACCTCTGTGCAGTACAGACTGTAATGTGATTAACTTTATGCTTCACAACCTCAGCATTAAGAAGTAGGTCCCGGGGCAGGGATTTAACAGGAGGCTTTCAGGCATGTACGGAACCTGGATCAGAAAAACAGCTCTTCCTTCCTGAAATAGCACAACAAAACAGCTTTGAACTAGGTGAAATGGCCAGGTTCTCTAAGGAAAAAATAGCGTCCAACCCCAGCACTGCTGAAGTGAACAGCAAAAAATGGGAGATAATTGATCCATTCTACCTCCAAGACAAGGCTGAAAGTTCACAGGATTTTAAGCCACGTTTTTTCTCTCCCTGTGCTTTAAGGCAAAACTAAATCTGTCTATACAAACTCAAGTGTTTTGCCCTGCAAGCATGATATTACTCATTTATCAGGTTCTCTCCTTGTTTGTTATCTTTACTTTCCTCTCTTTGACATCTTCATTGTGGCATTTGTACCTTAATTGTTAATGCCCTCAGCAATGAGAAGCTGCAATAGCATAATGAATTTGTAGCCTCTACAGGAGCCAGTGAAATCTAACTCTTTAGAACACAGTGCAAAGTCATCATCCTTCCCATGCAATGCTAACTGAAGGAAGCAGTGCCTTTTCCAAATGCATAAAGAATGAGAAACTTTGTATTAGAAAACTGAGTGTCCCTCACAGGCTGTCTGCATGGGAATTCCAGTAGCAACAAAGCCATGGGTTTTACAAAATCAATTTATAATGTGGCCAGAAATCATGCAGCTTTTCACAGCTTACACCAAAGTACTGGCACTAATACTCACTGGTTCTCTCTGAAAGTCACAATAAAATGAGATTTGAAGTCTTCTATAAGTGCGCAAGAATTTCAAACTCTTTCATGGTCTCCTGCAATGACTCATAACAACTGAGGACATTGGTCATCAACTTATTTAACACCAATATTCCTCAGGGATGAGAGGGAATTGCTTGTTCCTTTTCTAGCAATAAGGAAGGTCCATGGGTCAAAAATCTCATGAAACAGAATATGTTGTGTGTGGTCTGAACATTTCCCTCTAGGCAATATTTCAGATTTCCATGCAGAGCAAGCTTTATTCTGCCACAGCACACACATTTCTACTGATGATGGCAGTGGCTGGAAAGATATTTACATGTTGCTGCAGTAGAGAGTTAGGAACAACAGTCTAATGAACACAAAATAGCCACACAATAAATCCAATCAGCACAAGTGTTTCAATGGGTATGTGAAATACACCTAAAGACTGCAATTAAACCTGCAATAACAAATGGATGTATTTACTTTGTTAATAATATATTTACTTTATTATAAGGAATATCCAGCCATCCTTCTACCCATCCACAGTGTTTTTCTTCCTTCCAAGTGCCTTTTTCTCCTTCCTTATAACTTGTCTTAGCAAGCACTGAATATTACTCTGAATTCCGAGAAAAAATATTTATGCTCTGCATAGTATTACATAGTTTTGAAAAATTCTACTCCCTTAAATTTGAGGGAAAGGGATCAGATTTTTCAAAATATTTTGGCATTCTGTATTAAAGAGATGTGCCTTATGCACTTCTTCAAGCCACCTGCAAGTTTCTTGCTCTAGCCACCAGGAAGAAAGCAGATTAATCTGCTTAGGTATTAGGAAAATTCACTGAGTGCCAAAATCAGTTATTAAGCATTTGCTGATATGGAAAACCTGGCCCCAGAAATCCTGTCCTTGGCCCTGGATATGACCAGGAGCCTGGTCTTGAGCAAAAAGAATAGTTCAGTAATGGGAAAGCTGGCTGGGTCACACTGCACTGTTCCTTCAAAACCTGAAGTGGTGGTTCCTCCTGGGCACTCATGATGCATGTCATGAGACACACACCAGCCAGAGTGGAGGCCCAGCACCTCAACCAAAAAGAAAAAATGGCCTCAGTGTTGTGGTTCCCTTGCTTTCTCTAGCTGAAGGGCTGTGACCCACTATAAACTTTTTCTCCTCATTTCCAGAACCTTTTGTGAACCCAGTAGAGGGATGGCTTTAAGTTACCAGAGCAGGGGGAGAGTATTTTTCCTGCTAGGGTCACTTTTCAGCCATCTTGTGTAGGACATATAACAAACATCTTCCTCTTATCCAAAAAAAAAAGGGGAATAAAATAATGTGAAAGGAGACTGTGGCTGTTCCCAGACCTTGGAACCACATTGTGCCCTTGAGGTTTCAGATATTAGAGGATACACATAGTTTAAACCAATAATGTACTACAAAACAACACGTTCATACCATCTATGTACAGGGCCTTCATTTGTCAAGGAGGTTTTGCAGATGCCTGTCTTCACATAAAGACCAGATGAATGCACTGCTTCTAGAAGCAAAGGCTTTGTTCCAAAGGCTAACTTGGATGATGTTTCACACTAAGTTTTTTCACAGGTGGAGTTCTGAAGTCTTTCATTGAGTCGAATGTGTTTAAGTTTTGGTATATGCTCAAGTTCTTCAGAGAATTTTTGTAGACCCACAGAGGGCATCCATATATTTTCTGTTTAGAGAAGGGACAGACATAATACCCATCACATGCTGCTGAATTAGATGACACTTTGGTGTATGTGTATTTCTTTCAAACTGTTTCCACTGCCTGCAATGAGCCTGGTTTTATAAGTAAATTATTTACACAGCCTACAGTGAGCTACAATGGACACACAGCTGAGCAATGAAAGCTGCCATAACATCCACAGTTAGGTCTTTCCTGTTCAAAAATAACAGAATGTAGCATGCCAAGGAGTAGCTGGAGGGAGAAAAGTTCAAAGGCACTGCAAGTAGTCAAAGACACTTTAGGCATATAAAAGTTTCAGCACCTAAGCACGGGGTCTAAATATTGCTTTGGTACTGATACCAGTAGTACAAATTCTTGTGCAGGGCAGTTCACACATGGGGAATATCAGATAACAATGTAACAGAGTATCTAACAGCAATTTTTCTGTCTTTCCCGCAGGAACACTGTCACAGGCACTGGATAATTCGTGGACATGAGACACCCAGTGTGCATGTTGACATACAAATTTTCTTATTTCAGATTATTGGAACATAGTCCAATGGCAATTCAAGGCCAAGGCTAGTGGCTGCTGTAGGAACAGTCTGGCTGGGGCTAACAACTCAATTTACATATTCAATTGTCTTTGCTGAATTAGGCCTTGATTGCAATATTGTCAAAAACCATAACAATGCTTCTAAGGCACAGCCAGGAAGAAAAGAAGGATTTGGGGAAAAAAATAAATGTTTGACAGGATATTTTTGTTTTATATTGCAACATATCAAAGCAAGCTGGGAACATGAAGGCTGGGAATAAAACCCCAATCCTACTAATGTCAATGGGAGTTTTGCCACTGAACTCAATAGGGCCAATATTTCATGGTTGCTCGGCCTGCTCATCAGCAAGAGCTCTCCCTCCACTTGATACTGGGTCTCAAAACACACTCATGAATTTGCACAGGCTGCTACACCTTTGTTGCTGAAGTTTCATTTTGGTTAGAGATGGATGAATAGACTTTTGAAAGAGAAAACAGAGGAAAGTCACATTTGTACTTCTGCCTATTCACCCTCCCTCTAAAACATGTCTCTCAGGGCTTGAAGCAAACAGAACTGAACCTAAAACAGATTAGACAGATATGGTGTCATACAATGGGGATCACTCTAGGTCCAAAATACAAATAATTCACAACATAAGACGGAAGTAATATTGTGGGTTTATATCAGATTATTGTTTTAACAAAGTGGTAAGGAATTTTAAAACCAAATCTTTGCAGCATTTTTAAATTTGGCTAAGCATACATATTTATATGTATTTACTTCATATCCTTTGGTTTTCTAGCATACTAATCATGGACATTGTTACCAGAATGTCAACTGGTGTGTGAATGGTTGATGAATATAAACACTGTGAAGAATCCGTGCTCATTAATTTTGAAAAATCTACAGGGTTCTAGTGCAAATAGCACCGGTATAAGTATAAAATTGAAGGTGCTTATTGCCAAGAACATACTTAGACTATCAAATAATATGTGCAGAGGCACGAATCGCTTGTTTGAAAATAGAAAGAGCAAATATAATAACATACCTGCCTATTGGCTTTTTATCCCAAATTCAGTGTCAAGGACCCAAACCATGACTTGAAATTCTACAGCCCCAGGCCTATTCCACATCTTTCTGTGTTTCAGCAAATATGCAAGAAAAGTGGAGAATTTACACATTAGTTGTTTGTGTTGCTATGTCCTGAATTTGTATCTGCTCTTGGCAAAACAAGGCAGAAGATCCCCACCCCACAGATGTACCTCAAACATGTTAAAGAGTTCACACTACCTGTGAAATCCTACCAAAGTGTAATGCCTTTAAAGGCATGAATATTCGTGGAACCAGGAAATTTAAAATAAATACTGCAAGCTATTAATGGGAAATATCTCAGTTTTAGAATGGCAAGAGCTATCCAATTCACAGAGTTTTGCTTTTCAGACAGCAAGCAGGAACCCTCCCTCTTGTGTGTGTGTGTGTGTGGGGTGTGTGTGTGTGTGTGTGTGTGTAGCTGAATCTCACTAAAGAGCACATTAAGGACACTGGAACCTACATCTGATAAGAAAATGTATATTCTATTTAGTTTCTTTATAAGGTGCACTGGTTTGCTTTTGAAGTCCTTTTTTACAAGGTCTGTTTTCCAGAACAAAATGGAAGGTTGCAGCTTTTTTCAAGAAGGCAGTTTTTGCTGAGAAACTGAAGCAAGAACCTTTAATTGAATTCTGGGAAAAGGAAGTGTTGAGGGACTGCTTGCTGTGAGCAGCCTGATGGGCAGGCTGTTACCAAGACACGTGACTCTCAAAAACAAATGCCTCAGCCCAGTGAATATCCCAAAATACTTTGTACATGATACACTGCATATCCAGAGGCTGTTTACCTTTCTAATTTTCAAGAAAACCAGATGGAATCTGTTGCTGGATAACCACTCCCTGCTGCTGTCTTTGCTCAAGCTAATACCTGCCAATCTAACAGAGCACAACAAAAATGCTGTTTTCTTTCCTCACTGTGAGTCCTTGTGAATGATAGGAAGACACTGCTGATGTGTATCAAGTGATCCCCATTACCTTTAAGCCGATGTCAGCTGTACATTTCTAGCTTGGGGATTAATTATACATGGCTTGTGCAAACTGAGAGCTCTCTGTGGAAGCAAGCAGGCTCACTTGCACTAAGGACACAGTACCTAGTGGTCACAGGAACAGAGGGTTTGATGGGAGCTTTTGAAATCATCTAGATGACCTCTGTCTCCCCTGAGAGGTATTTTTTTTTTCCATTTGGTGCTTCAGTGGCAGACTTAAATCCTCCTGACTAGTCTGTTCTAGGGTTTCAACACCCTAACCTGATAAAGCATTTTTGCCTGATACCTAATGTCAAGCTAGCTGTTCTCTAAATCCATTTCTTCAGATCTCATCGACTACTGTGGGCAGGGTTATTTCCCTGCATCTGGCAGCAGTCTTTCTTGTCCTGTTACCATGCCTCTTGACTTGCTCTAAATGAGCCATGTGTAATTGTATAAACGAGCCATCAGTGCATACCGTCTTATTAATAACACGTAATTATTCACAGACAGCACTTGGCAATAGATAGAAAAGCTGGTGGGTGTAGGTTCTCATCAAAGGCAAGAGGCATTAGGAGGTTATGCTGCTCAATGCCTTTCAGAAGGTACTTACGACTGCGTCTTCTCTAACACAGGAATTTCACAAACTCGCATTGCTTATCAAACATTTACAAAAAGAGGGATGAGTCCCTGGAATTGCTTCAGACTGGAAGTGCAGGCTTGTGCTAACCCTTTCTATAGGGTGAACTTCACTGCAAAGACTTGATTGAGGGGCAGCCAGGCTGCAAGTTAACACTGGGGAAGGCAAGCTGAATCCCCAGCAAGGGGATACAAGACTTGTGACAGCCTGTGTTACAAGGCATGGCCACTCACAGACATTTTTGCTCATTTTACTACAGAGAGTGGTACATGCAAATAGGAAAAACTACTGGTATTACTGGGCATCATGCCATGCTTCTGAGATGAAAGAGTGATACTTGGGAACACACTAAGTGCTAATGACATGAAGAAGCACTCAGATGGCTGCTTATTTCAGAGGCTGTGGTGACAGGTCCTCACACAGTCCCTAGTGTTGTAAGTAAATAAGAAATAAAAGTCCTTGCATTTTTCAGGAAAATAAATGCCCGAGGAACAAAGTCCCATACAAAGGTTGTGCAGCAAGAGCTTCACCAGTCACCAGTCCCCACATTTTTCTCTAGCTTATGTGCAACTTGAAAGCCCTGAGTGAACAGTGCACCCATGTCAAATTATAATGGGCATGTTTTATTACAGAAAATGCAGACATATTGTGGCTCATGCTGTAGGGCTTAAATCACCACATTAGGTCTTTATAAAAAATGGAGATCGCTCAGCCTCATGGGAAAGACATTTGCATCTTCATCATTACAGAGGCAACAAACTTCATCCATAAAGATGTGCCTAGAACAAATGGCAGCAAATTGTGGACACATGTTTTGCTTTAATTGGTCCTCATCAACTCAATCTAGCTAGTGACTTCAAAGAGCTCTTACTAAGAAACCTCTTCCAAATTTTTTGTTTCAATCTTTTAATTTTTTTTTTCTTTAATGTCTTAAGAGATTTCAGATTAAATAGAATCTTTGAAGATACAGTATGAAAGCACTACTTCTTTATAGTCTTACATCACATGTTTGATTACTTATTCATAAATTATGAATGACTAGAGGTAAAGTAGCATCGCCTGGAGCCCCTGTCCTGGGCCAAGTGTAGCACTACAATTTTCACAAACTCTACCTCTTGACAGCTGGGATCAGATTCAAGCCAGCTACAACTCTATTCAAAAGAGCAGCTGTTGCTTGTGCCATTTTCACATGCTATTCTTGATCAGCATGAATGGATGGAATGTGCTCTTTTTGGAAAGCACAGCGAAAGAATACGCATGGCAACAGAATGTTTACATTACTCACGTGAGATTCACCAAAAAACCCAGACACAGGCTACAATCAAAATCTTATTTATATATGAGTCTGATTTTTAAAAATACAGCTAACAAAATCCACTGTTTGACAACCAAAGTAATACAAGTCTTTTCTTCCAGCCCCAAAGCCAAGAAGTCCTCTAGAGTACAGAGTCCTACTGTCTCAGACACTGCACAGACATAGACGAACACAGCACAAATGAACAGAGGTGGTAAAGAATTCACAGATGAGTGTAGCCACTACTAGCCCAGGAGCACAGCTAGGACTCAAGCAAAATGTGGCAAGCTTCAATAACAACACACCAGTTTGGAGATGGAATTGCTTCTTTCAACATTCCTTTTTCACAGGCACATCCACAAGCACACAGAGTCTTGGTGTCCCCAGCTGATCACTGTGTCTGGCAAAACCTACCAACACTTTGTTCCAGCTATCCTAGGTTTTCCATGTTTATGCATGCCCTGTGTTCACATTTGCAAAAATGCATACATAGGGTACTTCTCTCTGTAGCTCTGAGCCCTCATGCCACAGCAGACAAGGTGAAAACACTGCCACATTATTGAGGCAGCACCACAGACTCACTTGTTGCAGTTGCAGATGAGGAAGGCAGGCAGGTGGAAGACATTGGTGAATCAGCCCAAAGCAGAATATCCTCTTTTGATACTTTCTCTGAAAGTCTGCCTTTTTTCAGCTATAGAGTAGCAGCAATTCTCCTCTTTTTGTCCAAATGAAACAAGTAAGACAATGCTGCAGGCCCTTCTTATACCATAAAGAACAGTTACAGGAAACACATTAAAGTAATTTCCTTTTCCTTGGACGGAATGCACTGTCTTGGAGTTTGTTTTTAGCACTGTGATGTAACTGGGGAAAAAGTGAGCTTAGGTAACACACCTCAGTGCATCTAAAAAAAAGCTGGTATAATAGAAATTAAGTAACCTGCCATAGGCTTTTTATAAACCAACCAGTGAAAAAATACATTCCAGATGCCCAAAATACCTCTTATATAGCTGTAGTTGCTGCTGCATTTGTTAATGAAAACTACATTTATTACAAGGTTTTGCTACACTCAGAGAAATAAAGCATTTTTTTACCTTTCATTAGAAGTAGTAAGTTCAGAATACATCTTTTCAAATTGCATCACAGAGTTGACAATATTGTGACATAGTCATACTATATACGTGTGTTGTATATACAGATATATAGCTTTTTTGGGTTTTCCCTCTTTATATTTAGTGTTCCTCTATCTGCCACCTATCTCTTCAACATATGACCCTGAAAAATACAGTTCAAAGCAGGAGGGATAACAAAGGGGAATGCAGCCAAGCAGGGAAGCAAGGTATTAAAAAAAATAGAAATAGTTACAGAAAGACTCAACACTGTGAAAGGTTGGATGAACAGTATACCTTCCTTCTTTTCCCTACATGTTGGTAGAAATGTATTTATACAGTTCTGCTTCATATTTTCTTTATGATGAACCTAATGTTGGTCCAGAAACCAAGTTAGTTTTAGAATTAAATCATATTTCAACATGGCAAAATGCAGCAAAGGTCCTTAGCTATGGTAAAAATACTATAGTCCCCACTGCTCCCAGGGGGTTTCTGGTTAAAATTCTCCTGAGGAGCTCTTCCCACATTGCACACTAGCCAAGCATCAAATCTCTGGGAGCCAAAATTGTGCTGCTGGGCAGACCATGCAGGCACATCTCTTATGCTCAAGCAAAATAACCTTTAGTGCACCTCTGGAGCCTCCCCTCTAACGTCATGAGGACAAACCTCTGTTTTCCCTGTGTCACAGGAGAAGCAGTAAACTGGAACAAGAACATCAACCAACATACCAAAGCAAAAGAAATCTCTCACTCTATACCCTGATGATCATGAGTAAGCCAAAGATATGATACTAACCATATTTCTGTAACAGCCCACAAAATATTCCTTAGATTTAATTTTCACACATACAATAAAAAACAACAGTCCTTTTATTGCTCATTCCAAGCATACTAAGCATGATTTCCTGTTTTTTTTCTTGCTTTGGCCAGAATAAGAGGAATCCATACAAAATTGTCTATGAAAATATGTATATTAGAGTGAGACATTGATGTCACAACACTTAATAGTTCTGTTTTGTTTTTCCTTTTTACTGAAAATTAGCAATTTCCCTTGTAAAACATGACAGCAAGTGGTTAAACTTACATGCCCTACTTTATTTAATCTCTACAATTTTGAAGAAAAGTTGCTGCTTATGATGCTTGCACTGAAAACCGTCAGTATACAAAAATGCCCCAACAGTGTCAATATTGTTTTACACTTAAAAACCTTCCCTTAATTCCATGAACAGCCATGAGCCTGCACCTGTCTACACAGTCTAAATTCAAACTGATGTTTTTTGCTGGACTTTCATATTGGATGGACTCTTCTGAAAGCCAAAGCTCAGGAAAAAAGAAACTTGTCATCTCAAGAAGTGACACAGAATTTAGGTCTATGTGAGCCTAGACTTTTCCTCACTCACACATTTTATTGAGTGGTGACCACCAGAAATGTTAAGTGGGATGGATCCCGTTTCCAAAAATGTTGTATTATTTCTTCCAGCCACCATCTTCTATACCTACATCTCATTTTTCTGAGGGTGATAGTTGCCTCAGTTGCAAGGCAGAGCAAATCAATTATATTCTTGTACAAAACTCTGCAGAATCAGCTGATCCTTCAACTAATTTTTTAATACATTGCTAAATATCTCAGACAACAGGGTAATTTAACTTCCATATGGTTCCTCCAGGTACCTGAAGCAAGACATGTGGTTAAGTACTTCCCTGAATTCTGCCCTGCATAAATATTACTATCTTATATAAGAATTTGAATAGTTTCTTTCTTACAGAATAAAATTTAATATTTACTTACTAAACAGTTGGCAATAGAGGACCTGTAAGCTTCTCTTCATGGTATCATGTGGTCCTGCTGGTCCGCCAGTTTATTCATGATTCTGTCAAAAAAAAGTCAAGAGAAGGAGAAAATTATGCATGAAAAATATAGGCTGCCTGGTTATACCTGTACATTATAAAGTCAGATGAAGCTGCACAGGAAATTTGTATTGATAAGCATTGGGGAATTGCCTTACTGCACTTTGCTTGCTTCAGCCATACTCTCCAACAGCTTGGCAGGGAAGGATAGAATTATGGCCAAACAGGGAAAAATGTCTCAAGAGTATGTGAAATATACTCACTGAAAATCACTTTCATGATATTCTTATGGCTTGATAAAATGAATTTTATAGGAGCCGTTTTAGTTTGGAGGAAGGGTCCTCAGTGGAGAAGCAAACACAAGATACAGACACCACCAGGCAGCTGTGCTAGTCACATGGGGCTGTAGTTTTCTCCCTGAGCCTCCCCTTTTCACGTCCCTCAAGAAGAACAAGACAGAGAAAGCCCAGCCCCTCCTTTCCCAATGAAAATTTCAGCGATGCCAAAGCGGAGGAGGAGATCCCAAATTCTGCTGAAATGGTAGCATAGAGGGCAGCTTTGTCCTGGCATTTTTAGCTTCATTTTAATCACATGTTGTAGATCATACACCTTCCTGATATACCCCACCAGCTATCTGGGCTGTAGAATCTTCTCTGTGTCTAGACATTTCCTGTTTCTTCTAAACTGAACTGTCGTGGTGCAGATGGGGATCTCATAATTCTTGTGCTTGCTGTCTGAAAATGTGATGTGGGAAGAATATGTGACCACCCTACTCCCTGCCTTTGCCCACTTGGGAAGCAACTAATAATATTTTATGTGTCCTCAGATAGTATTTTCAAAATCTTGACATGGATATTTTTTCACCTAGGTTTAAAAGATATTATGAAAAAATATATCCCAATCATGCTGATATTAATTATTCACATTGTGAGGAAAATAAATGCATAAATCAGAAGTGAAAAGCAAATGCGGTCCCAAAGCACTGCTGTGAGCAATGTCTCACTGAGTACCCTAAGACAACACAACATTCAAGCTCTTTTTTCCAGAAAAAAAGAATTTGCTAAACATTCAGAACCACTGTGAAAAGCAGGACACTGAGATCACCTCCTTGAAAGGCCCTTGGTCAATATTAAAAAGCATGTAGTATCCTTTAGCTTTCAGTTCAACACATTTTCATCTTTTGAACTCCTAGGGACATTTCTGAGTCATTTAAATATGCATATAAATCTTTCAGAGCTTATTTAAAATGCAATCTTGAAGACGTAAGATAAACAAGTCAAACCAATGAATAACACCTTTGAACTGCATAAATGCTGCAGAGCTTGTGAAAACAGAGCAATATTTGACTTTTATGTAGAAAACTCAAAAGGATCATGACTTTTCTTGCCCATAACAAAAGATGCTTGGATTTTGTTAAGTTGCTCCACATGAAAATTTATGCACGCAAATGCTGTGTTTGGGTTCCCCCACACTTTCCCTTTAAAATTGGACCTTAAAAACATTTCTGTAACTTGCAGAAATGTCAGTATTTGCAAGGTGTTTTCTCCTAAATGGAAGCAATCACCTGTGAATTAGCTTACAATTTTTAATCAGAATGAGCATTAGATTCATGCTATAGTTTCATCATGGAAGCTTGCTGATGGACATCTGTCTACTACTTTTTCCCTATGGTTTACCAAATGATGAAATAGATATAGCAAAAATACCTCAGTCTTTATGTATAAACAGACATCCTATAATCTATTACATCACTCTTCAAAGATTCATATACTAAAGGTCTGTGTTTAGCAGCAACTATGATATTAATAAAAATATATGCAGGAAAAGACAAGAACCAGATTAGCCACTGACAATGTAGAAACCATATACTCAAGTACTCTTACAAAGTACAAATAAATTAAGTTTGTATCAAACCAGGATTTACAAGCACTGACCCATGTGAAGTCATAAAAATACAATGGAAAAAAAAGGGAGAATCTGAAATGGCAAGCCTAAATCCACATTATTGACTTTGTATCATTTGAATTATGCTTGGCAATGTTGATGTGATGCAGTTCTTGGCTGTGAACCATGATTTTTTTGTTTCTCTCTTCCACCTCATATTATCACTACCCATAAATTCTGGTAATATATTTAAAATAAATTGTATGTTTTTGTGTATATATTTATTTAGACCAGTAATTTACCCTGTGCTAAGAGATATGAACTAGTGTGCATATGGGCAAAGAAACAAAGTTTATCACTGGAAAACTTTACTATGTTCTTCTGATGGTCTTAGAAGATTTATCCTTTCGACCACATGGCCATGAAATTATACATAGAAAACTCAGTGAACATACATAAATGAAATGTTGCTATGAATTTACAATGTCTCAATTTCTTTAAAGTCCTCAGTGTGACTTGGGCTTAATGAAAGAGAACATTTCAGTCGAAAGGCACCCACAATGATCATCTAGTTCAACCGATTTAAACACGTCTTGAAAACACTGCAATTAAACTTTCCACAGTTTTTAATAATTTATTTCTTGTGTACAGGAAATGTGTGCAAAACACGGATTTGTTTTATTGTGAGGCAAGAGACATCTAATAAGACTTGTATAACTTTGGAATCCCAAGCACACCCAGTGATGGCTTTCCAAAGGCAGAGACTGTTTGCAATGACTATCAAAGGCTGCACGAAGTTGAGGCTGATGAACCAGCCCATCAAGTCCCTGAATGAAGACTTGAGATGAGGACAGAGGAACCACTGCTGCAACCACCTAGATGAAAGCTCCAGCAAGCCCATTACCCTGACTTAAACATGAGCTGCCAGCAGGACAGGAGGGAAATGACTTGTGAAACAACCTCAGTGCAAGGTAATCTTTACAGCCTGGCATAGATTGCTCTATCTCCAGCAAGCCTGAGTGGAATAAATTACCTAAGGTGCCATACTTTTTAAACTTAAGAATAATTATTCCTTACTTATCTCCTCCATGTCATACAATTTTAGTCTTTCATTAGATCATTCAAAATCTCTTTTTCTAACTGAGGAGTTCCTGTCCTTTTTTCAAAAAGAAGATATACCTTATGTCTGATAACTGCCATGCCTTGAGCTGAACTTACCCATTACAGACCTGAAGAGTAGGGAACAAAATTGTATGCAGCCACCAAAATTTGGGTGCGTACTGGAGTTTCACACTGCAGAGTGATACTTCCTGTTTCTTCTCTACTCTCTTCCCAGTTGTGCCTACAATTCTCTTTGTCACTGCTCCTGAGCTCTACTCCGTTGCTTTATAGAGCTGCCTGCAAAGTAACGATCACTCCTCTAAGCCTCTCCTCAGGTATTTAGAGCTAGGAGTAATTTTTGCCTGTGGGTGTGACTTTGCAATTATCATCACGGAATGTCATCTACCATTTTTACCACACAATCATTTACTATCTAGACTTTTCTGAGAGATGGCTCTGAAGGGCTGAATTACTTATTATTATACTACAAATATACACCTATCATATATAAGGTGAAGTTGCCACAGTTTCTACAATAATACTTTCCAATCATGGAAATTCTTCTGTACCTCTAAGAAGACAAGCAAAATCTCATGGTCAGACATTTCAACAGCTGCAGAGCAAATCTCCTCTCTGAGTATCAACACATGTACAGCCATCATGATACTCTTCTCAGGGCCTTGTCGGTACATTTATTTATCACAATCAAGGAAGGTTACGGATTGAGGGGCTGGTAGCTGAGAGTGCTCTAGTTCACCAGCCCGTGTTCTCTTAGGTATTTGAGTATGTAATTTTAGGCACTAATAGATAAGCAAAGTTGTGCATATGCAGAAGGAAAATGCAGACATAGGGCCAGTTCCTGACTTTGGGCAGTTTAATTTAGAATCAGAGTATTGCCAGCTTTTTAAAATACACAAACTGTCACTTAAAAGAAAAAAAAAAAAGAACAATGAACAGAAACAGAAGTGGTCTTGAAAAAAAAAATCAGTTAGAAAATGTGTTTTAAACTTCAATAATCCAAAAATCTAATGTGAGTTTTGTATCCATTTTATACTCTTCACTCATTTCTTCAACACCTCCCTGAGGTTTTTTGGGAGTAGACTTCTCCAAAAGATTAATTTTGAAACATACTGAGCTTTAATGTTTGATAGGCCATTCTGAGTATTTGAGAGAATTATCTGATTCAAATATACCTGATCCCTGAGAATTTTTTTAAAGTATTCTAAAGTTAATTTCCTACATTGTGGTCTCCAAGTGAAAGAGCATATTACCAATTGCTCTGAACTCCCTCTGAAAATCAGGAAATAAAGGTGTAATTATGACTTTTGTTTCAGTTCTTTATTGCAGTTCATATTGGTGTACCTACTGACATACTTTGAAACAAAGCAATAAAGTTAGTGCAAGTTTGTAGTCAAATCAATTTCAAGTTTGAAATATTCATCTTCCATAGTTAAATTAGACAAAATTTGTATCCAGAAAAGGTGTCACATGACTAGCCACAGACACCTGAGTTTAAAAATACTAGTTAAGCACTTGATGTCCGAAATGGACTTAGGTATTTTTCATTTTTTAGTACACAATATTTCACATATAGTTTATTTTACCAAGATGATGAATAGATGTGTGAAATCCCTGTGGACAGCTAGCAATATTGTCTTTCACAGTAAGTGATGCCCTCAACATCTCAGTTAAATTAAAGAGGACAATGAAGACATAATGATGGATTGAAGACAAGAGTCCAAAAGAGCAGACAGCTCCCAGCCATTCATTATGTCTGATGGGGAAAAAAATGCCAACCAGGCCTTAAATTAAAGAAGAAATAGAGGAGAAAGAACAGGAAGATTGCACGTTGAGGTAAAGCTAACAGTCAGTGGAGAACTCTTTTTTGTTGTCTGTCAAATGGAAACCAGGAGACTAAAATAAAGAAGCTGAAAAATGGTAATGAAAAGAGGAGACAGGCAAAAGACATGCCACTCCCATCTACAAAGCGCATAAACATTATTACGTTATTTCTGACTTCCTTGTCTCCACTATGGATCATTCTGAAAACAAGAAAATGTTACATCACAGACAGTTTTCACCCTTGATCTTTTAATTAATATTAATAACAATAAATAATAAATAATAAAATTAATAATATTGCCCCAGGATTTTCAACAAATTTCTTACAAGACATAAACAGCAGAGGCTCCTCACTTACAACTCAACAGAGCTGAGACTACCCCCAGGAGGTACTCCCCCAGTGTAAATTCCACCACCATGGTCTTCATCCACTGCATCCCACAGGTTAGTCCCAGGAGTGTTATAGTGTGCCTCATAAAAGGAAGCAGGTGTCCTCTTCTTGACTACAAAGGGCTCAAGCACAACTTTGTGGGGTTTTTGTGTTTGCTTCTTAATTTTACGGCCTGCTTCCACAATCCAGATGTTATTTTGCCAAATTTATATCTCAAAAAGCTTCACAGTGTGCTAATAAAAAGATGATTAACTTGCAGCAATAAGATTCCTCCGAGCAGGAATTCCCAGTTCTTGTTCAACATGTGCCATATTGTTTGTTGTGATTTATTTCCCACTGCTTGGAACATGCAAACCACCATTATCATCTTTCTTCATAATATTCTGAGTGCAGAATTTTTTATATTTATGTCCACTTTATACTGAGATCTTTCAGCACTCTTTGAAGTAGATTCGTTTTTGCAGGTTTAATAATGAGCAGTTCACATGCACTTCCACTTTTACCCAGAGAAGTGTACACCCTTGGCTTTCCTAATGTCTCCAAAGAGCAGGGTCTACCCTCAGGATATCACAGCTGATCAAAACCAGTCTTGGTGGTGGAGTGCAGGCCTGTCACATGTGCATAAGGAATAGTCAGGTGGGAACCGAACTACAGCTACTACCATGCTTTTCTTGCATCCTATGTGTCATGAACTTGGAAGCAGAGAACCTCAGAGCATGCAGAAAAAAACCCCAAACAAACAAAAACCAAAAAACCTCCCCAAAGACTCTCCTCTCTGAATTCAGATGCACAGCACTGGGCCTGACGCTGGCTGTGGTTTTTGTATTCTGTTGCATGCACACCTCCCCATAAGCACAAAGATATGCACCAGTCAAGAAAAACACACAAACCAGTGTTGATATACAAGGGAAACCCTGACAGCAATTGTTCCCTCTTCCTCAGCTTCTCTACTACATCCTTAACTGTTGAAGTCCCCATCCCTCTTCTCTCTAACATAACAGTTCCAATTCCTATGTTCCCACAGTCCTCCCAGCTGTGACAGTGTTTCCATGAACAACTCTAGGCAACATGATCACTTAAAGACTACTGTCATTCGTGTGGCAAGTGGAGGACGTTGCCAGCTAGCTCACCATTTACCATCTTTCTTTATTCACATGTCAGACATGGGGCCTGCTGATGAAAGGGAGAGGGAAGAAGGGAACTCTTGGGGTTCAGAAAAACAGATGGGCATGAAGTGACCATGGCCAGGGGAAGCACTTAGTTGGGAAAGGCCAGGTAAAACTACTGTTGCCTTTGGCTATTTAATGTCTTGGCATCTATGGTCATCTCATGAGCAATCACTGAACAGCAAAAGGCAATCATTCAAAGGGCAGGGAAAACTGAGAGGAAAAATACCAGGGTGGAAATGAAAGACATTTCACAAGAGACATGAACATTTTGGAAAAGCTGTGACTGACAGGGTTAGTCTTTTGGCTAATTAAAACTGAGAAGTCCGAGAGATGAAGATCAGAAAAACTATAAAGCACTAGGCTACTAAATATCCTTCACACTACATCAATGGTGCAAGGGACTGTTTCTTGACTATTTCTTTGTTCCCAATTACCCACTATTAGCAAATACTTCTTATGGCAGCTCCAGTGGGAGAAAAGTCTGAACAGTTGTTCTGGGTGCTTGTTGTTCTCAATGGTGCAAAGACATGACTGTGTGTGTGTGTCCGTCTAGTTTTAGAATAAGAAAAGAAGAAGCCCTTCCTTTACATCATTCATGTCTGTGGAGCCCTGAGAAGCTAACATCTTCATAAAGATCAACTGACTTAGGAGTTATAGGGATAATTAGAATTGGGTCATTAATACATATTAGGGGTGGGCAGGGGAACACTTCTGTACTCATTTTAAAACTTGTATATGGCTGAATATAAAATATCCAATGATGAAATAGTGAAATATTTTTATGAAATCCCTGTGGGCATCTAGCAATATTCTCTTTCCCAGCAAGCAATCCCCTCAATACATGTGACTATATGGGCATTTGAAACTTTGATAATGAAGTTTAATTGCAGACCTTGAAACATGCTGTTTTGGGCAACTGATGGAAAAAGTCCAACTTCTCGGAGTTTTTGGGAGAATAATCTTTCACAATGCAACATGGAAAAAAAACCAACCAAACAAAAAACAACTGGAAAAACTGAGTCAAGAAAGTTGTATAAAAATAGTCCATAGTGAAAAGCAATTTTCACTGTCCTGTTGAAAAGACTTTCTTTAAAATAAAATATGACAAATTTAAGATTAAGTTGTGTAATTTTTCAAAATTTTCTTTGTGGGTCTTATGACAGCCAACCAAAGAAAATCTTTTAATATTCATTTCAAGCTCATGATGAAAATTTCACAGGCTACACTACACCAAGGAAGCATTCAGCAGTGTAAATTGCCTGCTCTTTGATAGGAAAACTATATAACCAATGGAAGCTCTCCTGCTTAAAGACTTTTTTGGCACACAAGACTATGTAGTAAAGATGTCTCTGTAACTTCTGGAAAAACAAAGAAAATACAGCCTGTTCTTCCTTCTCACTCACAGCAAGGAATGGATATAGAAATTAGCTCTACTTCCACACCACTGTTGTCATGCTGTATTTTCCCTGGAGGATCTTCTGTGGCATCTGACAGGCCTCAGGGTGTCCACACTGTGGATGTGACATTTGATTTACTCACTGAAGCTCTCTCTGCAATGAGCAGGTGTACTGGCTCCCCTGCAGCCTGTGCCCTGTTTAAAATGCCTCTCTTGTGAGGAAGGGGCCCATTCCTTTTGTGGGGCTGTTTCTCTCCACTGAGTTTCAAAGGGCAGAAGGTCAATCAATTGATTTCAGTCTGTAACACTGAAAACGAGGATGCCAACATCTGCAAAAGGAATCTCACCCAGAGCTTTCTCCAGCTACAGCATTTCAAGGCTTATGGGGTTAACTTCTCTGCAGCTGTGTTAAACGATTCTCTTGTTCCCACTGTGTAGGACATACAAAAAAAAAAAAAGACTTAATGTAAAGGACAGGCAAGCAAATAGCTTTGCCTGCACTATAATAAACACAGGAGAGTCAAAAAAGGGTTTGCCATTGTGAAGCAGCTCAAATCAGGCTTTTCACATTATTCAGCTTGATTAAATACAAGTATTTCAAGTAGATTAAAAAAAGCATGCAAAAGAGAAGATACTATTTTCCCTCTTATAATATGGCACTGTATTCCTAAGGTGGATTGACTGGGTCAATTTTTCAAGAATGGAAAGCATCAGCTGTACACAAAGAGGAGTATGCATGCTTTGCATGTCTGAAATTCAGGCCAAAGATGCTTAAGTACTCCAAAATGCAAGCAAAGTCCTGTGCTGTCAAACATACCTGTATTGGAGTCCCAAAAACACTCTTACACAGGCCCCAGATGACTTTAACAGAAATCTATAGTAGAGATGGAAACATCTCAATGTAACATTTTAACTGCATCTTCCCTTTAGTGAATGTCACAATTACCTAGCTAAACAAATAATCCTTAAAACACCACCACAAAGGAAGCTTAATATTGTGCATCAGCATTATGTGATTTAAAGTGAACTAAAGATGCAAGCTAAGAGATGAAAGTGCCTCTAATTGTTTTGACAGAAATCTCACATACTGGGTTTTGGCTTTGAAAACTTCATCTGTAAAAAAGGTCCCCAGTACTAACTTTCCTCAAGAGACTGTAAAGATAAGGGAGATTGAGGGATATGAAAGAAGAAAACGATCAAGATAGGCTAATTATGTTTTGGACCATCTCTAGGGGAATTTCAACTGATCTGCTGTAAGAAAAGCACAGCAGACCTGAGTCCAAGACACATCCATTCTGCCTTGCCTCTCAACTCCCTAGGCTGGTTTACATCTAGAAAGCACAGAGGAAATAATCACCAGGGAAGGATGGCAATGTAGTGCTCTTCTGGCTCTGTCAGATGCCGAGCCCAGTCCACAGACCCAGCCTTTCTGAGAGCTGAAGATGGGTGGAAAACAAGAACTTTGAACTAGGTCAGAGTGCCCTGCCTGCATATTCTGGTTGTGGCCCATCCTATCGTACCAAACAAGATCCCACAGTTAAGGAGAACATAACCACTTCAGTTGCCATAAAGTTAAATAAAAAGCAATGCATTCATTAATGTAATTTTGAATTGCATATATATATTTGTTTATGGATATATGTATAGATGATAGCTGTGTTTCTGTTTGTCTTTTTGTCCTATTTTTGTCTTATCTTTTTGTCTTTTTGCCCTATTAATACTAGCATGACTCTCCCAGCGACAAAAGGTATTAAAAAAAAAAAAAAAGAGAAAAGAAAAAAAAAAAAGAAGAAAGGAAAAAAAATTAATAAACCTGTACAACATATCTCCTTTTTCTTTTCAGTCAAAAGAAAATCGTATTAAATTTCCCATCAAAACACATGTTCAAGATTATTTCCATGTCAGTTTTGGATTGAATGTTTTGAACCAGCTCTAATCATAATGTGTAAGTACAGCATAAGGATCTAATTTCACAATGACAGGTTATAATAGACATACACAAGTACCTAAGATTGAAAGAAACATTTTATTATAACTGAAAAACGCATGGTAGGAAAGCATAACCACCTTTTGAATTCTTAACAATTCAGTCTCAATGGTGCATTGATGTATTTAATACTAACCTATAATGCTAGCTTTTTTAACAGACCACAAATCCCAAGAAAACCCACCATGGTTTATAATAATATTTTTTGTAAAAATATCAGTGTGGTAAACAGATGTGGAAGGTTGGGCATTTCTAAGACCTTCTTATGTTCTCTGCCAGGTCCTCTTGCCCCCATGACACGGTGTTAGTTCAGGGGCAATCCCAACTGGAGTGTTTGCTGGTTTCCTTTGCTCAGCTATTTTAGAGCATACATTCATCTTGAAAGAAGTCTATAACTTCAAAGACAAAGTCTGCCTGAACTAGCTTCTTCTGTGAAATTGTAACAACTTCAGCTCTAAGAATAGGAACATCTTTGGCAGATCTGAATGGATGGATGGATGCATAAATGCACAATCATTTGACACAGAAAGTAAGATGATGTCTTGACCTACGTCTCTCCGGTTAAACCTCGTTTTAACAGAGCCATTTACTATCTCCTTTATAATCAGACATTCAATATGGTAAGAAGAGAAGGGAGATAAAGTGAGCTCTGAAATATGACTGCGCTGCTTTGGTGGGCTGATCAACATACACTGGAAAGTAGAACAGTACACTGGCTTAGACTTGACATTTCATCTCAGAGTTTATTATAACTGTGCCTAGTTCAAGGAACACCATTTATTTATCCTCAGCTTTTGCAGAGTCTGATGTCAAAGAAAGAAATGGCCACAGAAAAAATAGGAGACTACCAACCAGTGACCCAGCCATTAATAGCAACCCTTTTTATAGAAGACTATTTTGCACACCATTTTGAGACAGTGGGTGGAAATAAACCCAAAATTTAACATGGAATCACACAGAAATATAGCCACATAAAAATTCAGGTTTGGAGGGAGATGGCAGGAAATAGGGTCTTGGTAATTTCCAAATTACTCATTCTTCTGCCTACAAGGTTACTGTAGTACGGAGACTGAATTTAATTTGAAAATCCATGTAGTGCTGTCTGATTCAATAGAAAGAATTTCCAAGAAAATTAAATGTCAGAGCAGCACAGCTTATTGGTTTTACTCAATGTAAATTCACTTTTTATGCAACTCAGAATAATAATAATAATGCCCCAGTCTGTGTCAACATGATGTCTCCAACTTAAGGCTGTGGAGAGGGTGACAGAAGGCAAAAGAAGGAGAGGTAGGGTAAGATGATTGGGCAAGATGCAAACCTGACACTGACAGAGATTTAGCTCTACATGACAGGTCTGTAGCTTTAGAGAGGATTTAGCATGCAGATGACACAGATGTGTGTCTTATTTTCTTCCCTTTCAGTTTGTGCAGCCAGCAAGACTGCTACTGGCTAAAGAGCTCATCTTCCCTCCTTCAAAAGGTTCACTGGCATATAAAGAAGCGCAAGTAAGCCAGAAGGAAACACATATGAGAAAAAAAAAAATAAAAAGGGAAATCTCAAAACACCAGCATCTAAAAACACATTATGCTGTCAAGTAAGATTATGCTCAGATGCACAGCTTATTCTAATAGGTTAGTGAAAACTCTCATTTACTGCCTGTGACTGTGAAGTTCTAACTCATGTGAAGCCCACTGACCCTAACAAGAGATTTCAGTACAGATGCAGCACCTGGCTCAAGATTCATAACGCAGTGCAAGCAAATGCCACCATTCAAAGAAGGTTGTTCTTTTTTTTCCTAACAGGAGTAAGAGCCAAGACAGGGAAAGAATAGGACTGCTTAGGTGAAGGACTGATAGGTGGATTTAATAAATAAACATGTGCCTGAATAACTGTCTGCAGCTAAAGTGTGATGAGGGCCATTTCAGGTGTGCCCAACACTTCTTGCTACACTGCAAATGACATGGGCTAAGCCACACTCTGACTGCAAACCCAGAGTAATTCCAGTGACTCTGTCCCACCACAATACAATTCAATACGAAAATGATTTGATAAAGGAAAATGGGGAAGAATAGCTTTGAACAGAACAGGAGAGGATGTGGGGGACACTGGATTATTACAGCAGTATTTTTGCAGGTACAGACTTCAGTGAGACCCCCTTCTCACTGTGAAAGCTAATAGAGACTAATTTCTATTTGTGCATCTGTAAAATATTCTCTGTACCTTTCTATCCCTCTCTTTTCCTACTAAAAAAAATCTTTCAGTGATACAGAGACTGCCTTTTCCATGTCCTGCTTGATTGCACCATGGCTTTGCTCCTACAGGTTGTAAAAACTCAGGGAAAACATGTTGTGTCTTTTGGGTGCAATGCACTTCTGATCCATGAGTTCAGCCTTGCAAGCTCAAAGATGGGAGATGTCCAGCCACAGGTGTATTTTGTGACACAGTTCCCACCGTATCCCCAAATCAGCTCACACTATTTGAGGCCATCCAGGGACACAATGAAGGATCCTTTTCAAATAAAATTGCAGCTTCTCTCTGCTTCAGGAGCCCCTGCTGCTGTGTGCTAAGATTGCCACAACAGAGTTACAGAAGATATGAATCAATATGGAGAATGAGAGCCCTTCTGGAGCATCTATCCCAGCACTGTAAGAAATCTGCATTGGCTACAGTCTGTACACGCTGTGACAATGCAAATAATAAACTCACATACCTTGGTTTTTAGTCTAATATACAGCTTCATTCGGTATAAGAGCAAGGACTGACTGCACACATTCAGCAAGTCAAGGTCACAACAAGAAGGAACTCGCTGTTTGCTGCATCTCTGCCTCACCACTGATAGCACTGGACAGTCCAACAAGACTGAAGTAAGGGCTTGGAAAACTGCCATGATTTTGCCTAGGGCAGTGGAAAGCTGCCCTGGGGAACTGGATTCTATCTCTGCCTCAGTGCCTAATGCCAAGGAACTTGTCAAAAAACCCGAAGTCCATGCAGGCAGTCATTAATTGCATCTTTGTTTGCTTAGAACAGAGCATGGAACACCTGTGCTCTGAACTGTGGAAGTGTGGAGCAATTCCAACTGTGATGGACTCAGCAGAAGCCAACTCCAGAACAAAGAAAGGATGATCCAATGCTTTTTCTTGGAAAGTCAGGGCATGAACATCTCAAGTTGGGCATCTAAATTAAATGTCCCTTGTTGACATTATGATTCTATGCATAATTTTCCCCAGCGCATAACGTCATTTCACCTTATCGGCACATTGTGAAGATAAATTCATTAATGTTTTTAAAGCACTCAGATGCCAAAATAATGAGAGCCACAGAAGTGCTCTCCAGGAAATTAATAACTCTGGCTTCAAAGCTGGCTCTGAATGATGTACAGTTACGGGAGGAAGAGGTGATATACTGAACTACTATGGTAAAATAAAATATTGATTCATCTGAGCAGAGTTGACTGAAATCTCTCCATATTTAAGAGAGCTTTTCTTTGTACTCTTAAAAGCCTTTAAAGTGTAACTTACACAGTTTTAAAACAAACAAAAAAATTGTAAATTTTAAAAAATTAAAATAAAAACAATTCTCCAGAGAACTGGAGCCTTTTCTGTTCTGAGCTCAGACTTTAATCCTTGAGCTGACTAACACCTGACCTTGCCTTGCTGCTAGTCTGGTCCCTACTGCCAAAATCCCGTCCACCTCTCTCTCTCTTTCTCCTGTGTATTGGTTCCATCCCTTCTTAAATGTCCCATCCTCTCCTCCTCAGCACCCCTCTGCTCCTTCTGTCTCTATCTCACCACTTTATTTCACATAATAGTAATAGTAGTAGTAGTAGTAGTAGTAGTAGTAGTAGTAGTAGTAGTAGTAGTAGTAGTAGTAGTAGTAGTAATAATCATCATCATCATCATCATCATCATCATCATCATCATCTCTTTGTCGCTTTCCTAGTTTCCCTTCCAGGGGACCATACCCCACCCCTGTCCTTTTTAATCATTTCAATACCCAAGGCAATCACTTGGGCCATGGCCACAACCTTCATATCTTTCCCATCTGAAATGTGCTCCCTACTGACAGAATCCTAGGACAGCTGAACTACAAAATTTGAAGAAATATACATGGATAAGGATTTTTCAGACTGGAAGGTAGTCTAATGCAGCAGTTCTCACGAATATGAGAAAAGCTCTAACCTTGACTTCCACTACAGAAATCTCTCTTAGTTTTTGTCCTGTATTGTCCTCATTCCCCAGCAGATTTCAACTTCCTGATCTGAGATATGGAAATCCCACAAAATAATACAAAGTACTGTAATGTGATTAAACATGATTACCTGTCCCCCTGTTATGTTCCTTTCTTTTTGTCTCAGAGACGAAATTATTCTTACTGAAATGAAAAAAAATACAGACAAAAATAGGCATCAGGCAACCTTTACCAGACTCAAGGTCAACAGAGTCCTTGTCTATATTTTTCCACATTCAGGAAGACTCTGACCAACCAAATTAGCAGGCACTTAAGTCTTTGCAAGGAGACAATCAAATCATAAAGAAGGGGAAGTCCTGTAGATAAAATGTGTCTGATTCTTCATATGCTTCACTCCAAATTATGTGAGCAAACATTCTGGTTTCTGCTGGACCATATACAGAGACATGTATTATGATCTACAGGATTTATCACTGAAGCATTCTTCAATCTCCTTCATATTGAAAGATATGAATGCAAATCTTTAACTGAAATATATTTAAAGAAATTAACTAAAGTAACATATGGAATACTTTTGCAACAAATGCATTAATTGTATGCAAACTGAATTAAGTCTTTTATTAGCATGTAATTGGGAGAAATATTAATACATTATTTTAATTTGAAAATATCATAAGTTAGAAGCTTTGAAACAGAAGGCTGCATAATGGCAGCTTTAACATTAAGATGTCATTGTAAAAATGAATGTATATAATGAACTCAGAAAAATAGAAATATAAGTGTCTGATCCTTTCCTTGTTTCCTGTACATCTGCATTGGAGTTTGTCTATTGTTATTCAACTAGCTAATCATCATCTTTTGTGTGGTGTGCCTGCGTTTTTACTCTGAGAGGCTAATCTGTGAAGACATCTGTTATTTGGTAGATAATAGACCATTTCAAGTCTCAAAGCCCTGCAAGGCATTTCTGAAGAAGGAGAAGTAGATACATCTGTTCCCACCAGGTAGGAGTACAACTGAGCCTGCTGTAACACAGCAGAACAAAACTTTCACTTGTTCACCAGAAGGCTAAATGCACATGGAACAACGCAAACAAAGAGCAATGCTGGGACGAGATTGACTTTATATAAAGCATTTAATGTTTTCTTGGGAAAACAGTGTATCTCACACCAAGGAACAGTGGAATTTGTCATAGTGATCCTGGATCTATAAACTAGGCACAGTCACAAAAGCAGTGGTCCACTGAATCTGGTGTTCTTTTGTTAAAAAAATCAGTATTAGACATTTTGAGGGCAATGCAGATGCTTGATTATTCACTTGGAAAGAAAATCTTGTGCCATTCCTCTCTAATAACTTATCTGTATGAACCAGTCCTCTCAGCATTTCAGTGAAAATATACTACATCTGCATTATCCATAAATCAATTGCAGCTTTGAATAATCTTTCTTATCACAGATTCAGGAAAAAAACCAGGACATATCTTTATGTTAGAATGCCTAAGTAACTTAGCACACAGCACCTGAATTGTGCAAGCTTCCATTTCTTACATCTTCATCACTCTGTCAAGTCTTTCCCATTGTGCTATGAACGCAGATGAGACCCATATATTCAGATTTATCTTACCTAGGGTTTGTGATGCTTTTACTGACTGCTCTGAAAGCAGGCAGGCCATGCAAACAGCACTACTGATGTCAGCAGGAGAACAATTCATATATGCAAGCTTAACATATGTGCAAGTTCCTTGTATTTACACTTTGGAACTGCACTAGCCACAAACTGCAAATTCAAGGTGTAACGTAATTTCTTACTCCAGTTTCACCTAACTTGTGCATTTTGGAGAATCATTGCTTACACAGGAGTTAAAGTTTTGGCTTGTGTTTTTACTGCCTCAGCTCACAGGCCTAGAATACTGCAGCGATAGCAGAGTTGATGCAGAGTTGCCCCAACCTCTGGTTTGTCAACTGTAGAAATATTAAACTGAAGACTTTCTCATGGTGTGTACAACTGAAAGTGTTGTTCAGTGAGATGAGTTAGATATTTTTCCACTCAATTTTGTTTGTTTGTTTGTTTTATTGAGGTTTCAGATATTTGACCACTCTTCTTGGATGGAAAAATGGCTTTTCAAGAAAAAATAAGGTTCCTTCCAATTTGGTGGTTAAACTAATTATCCACAGCCTAGATAAGTACTTTAACCATCATTCTGCTGAGTACTCTAACATAAGGCTTCCTACCCTGCCCTGCTAGAGCTATTTTTCCATTTTGTATAAATAAGACACAAAACCTGAGTCTTCTCTCTATAAGGAGAACACCCTAAAATCTCCACCAAGTGGAAGGACGAGTTTCTCTGCCTCTCTCTGGCCATGAACACCAAACTGTTTATTTCAGACAAAACAGCTATAGCAGGACTAAGAAGCACAGACTGACTGTAGCGTATTAATTTACAATTTAAGTGAAAAGAATAAAATTACACACATAGATTTAAAGCTCAGATAGCTATTTCCTCTCTCTATTTTTTGACTGACATCTATGTATCAACAACAACAGCCTGAGATTTGTGGTCAATAATAAATCCTGTTCACAACGTATGCTCATTTTGTCAGAGATATTAAGCACAAGGATGCAAAGCAGCTGAGCTAACTTCTGTTGACAGTATTTTGGCTACAGCAAGAGTCAGGAAAGACCACAAATGCTGTAAATGCTTAGCAGGTGCCTTGAAAGCCTTTCTTTCCATGTGATGGGATGATTCCAGTCAATGTCACAGCGTGCTTTCACCTTTAATATATGCCATAAAAGCATCCTGAATGCCCATTCAGTCTGTTTTTCCACATGAAGGCCAGGGTTTCAAACATCCAAGAGGTTTAGGAATGGCAGCAACTGTTGCTCCATACACTGTCTACATACAAAGAAGTACCTCCCCAAGGAGCCAAGAGCTTGCAAGCCCAGGCAAGACACATTCACTCTACACATCAGTGTTACATCTACATGGCCTTTTGCAGATAAGGACAGACATATTTTACTGATGATGTGAGCTGGCTGAAGGAAAAAGCCACACAGTGTGGCACAATGCTCTAGGGAATAAATCCAGCCTCCTGAGAAAGCTTATTGGATCAAGCACAGCTAAGACAGCAAGAGGGTTTCCCATTCACACTGGGCTTGGGGAAGTCAAGACCAAAGTGAACTCAGAACTGGTCTGCAAAACTCCATCAAAGGACAATTAACAGGCAGGAAACCCTACTCCTGGTGAGATATTTCTCTGTAAAACATGAAGTAATAGCCCTATGTGGAAAACAGATCCAGGAAGTGCTGCATTATACATTTATGGCATAAAATGCTCTGCAGATGAAGAAGGAAACTTTGAAAATGTATTTATAACAAAAAAAGAACAATAGTAATAACATAAAACACAATATATCACACACAAGTTTCCAAGCAATGCTGCAAATATGGCTTACAGAGTTATGACCTCATTAGTGGCTACTCCTCTCTACCAATGCAGGACCCTTGCATATTAATCCTTGCTTTGCAAGGATTCCAAATATTTCCTCCAGGTGTCTGGGGGAAATATTATTCAGATTAATGGCAGATTTGAGGCAAGGCCTATCTTTGGGAATCTCCTGTAAGCCATTTACTTAAACTCTTTTTCAATCTTGATAAAGTTGGGACGACGTCCTGTATTAAAATAGGATGGGTCACTAACCACAGGTTAGTCCAAAATCAGATCAGGGAACAGAAATCAAACAATTCCCAAATTGGGAAGGGTCAGAAATCAAACAATTCCCAAATTTCTTTTTCAAATGGGTACTGCAATGGAACATATAGATGAGATATCTCCCTGCGACATCTCTAGAGCAACTGCATGTAAAATAATGCCACTCAGTCTTTGACATAGCACTGCGAAACAGATGCTAGCACTGAAGTATATTCAGGGATAAAATGTGATCTCTGATCAAAGAGCTGGTAAAACTCTCTACAATAAACAATTTTAATAGATAGTGGATAAACAATTTATGGACACGTTGAAATATAGAGATGATGGACTCAAGTAACAATCAAGACAAATTAAAAAACAAAGTATAGAGAAAATATCATACAGGATTTCACAGCATCCAGATACATTCTGTTATGGAACAGTTTTGTAAAGCAAGTGGGGTGAGTAGAGCCAGCACATTTATATAATAGATAGGCAAAACATTTGGACATTCATCGCCAGTCAGAATTACTTCACAGGAATTTGGTGCCTGAATAGCCCATGTCTCTCTGCAGCTTCCATTCTTCTATTTGATCACAATCAATTCAGCTCTGCACTTGCTTTTCAGTCCACAAGAGATATTAAAATGAAATCTCGAATCACAGCTTGAAATTGCAAACAATGATCAATTAGCATCTCTCACCATACAATTTATTACCTTTCTTTTTCATGGCCTTTGCCATGCCCTTAAGTGCCACACTGATTTACTGCACTGTTCTGCCTAATTATCTCTAGTGCTTTATTTCAGAAGTGATACTATTCTTAGCTGTTTCTTTCCTGGTAGTATTGCATTTGAAGGGCCCATTCTATCACCTGTTTCAAAGCTATAGCAGCAAGACCAGATCTAAAGTTTAGAAACTAGGGACACATTTCAAGTATTTGGGAAAGAAGCTGCTGCAAATTACAGAAAGCAAATTCCAAAGTTTACACCAAGAAGCCTGAGAAAAGTAAGGCTAGAAAGCAGCTGCCTCCTCTCTGGAAGATTATTCTTGAGGGTGAGACACGACAACATTCAGACACCTGGGAAATTAATATTTTCTGAGAGTTCTTAACTCAATTGCAACATCCTGCAAGGAGGCTTTTGCCTATCCCACCTAGGAGCACAGGAACATGCAAGCTGGCACATGTGAGGACATGGTGACAGCCAGCTGGGACACCAATGAAAGTGGAAATCAGATGACAGTCAATAAATAGCAGAGATTCTAGACCACAGTAGTGTAAAAAAAACCCCACAACAACCCTTACTTTTTAAAATGAAGCTCTGTTAAAGGGTACAGCAGTTGATACAGCAGTTCAGACAGAAGGGGACTGGATTTCAGGTCTGCATTTCTCTGTTCCTGGAAAGGCTGTTTCATTAAGGCCAAGCCAAATGACAGAGACTCTGTGATTTTGCTATTTGTGCTCCCACATAACAGTACTTCACAGTACACATGAAAACTACATGAACTAAAAATGGAAGAGAAAGATACAAGTGCCTAAGTTCTATTCATAAAAGCATACATTCATGCTTAAAAGTCAAGATTTGCCAAAAGGTAACAAAATATTTCTGCGAGACATAATGAGAAAGACCTGTTGTAGCAGAGATGTAGGATACTACTGAACAAAAGTTGCTTTTTTACTACTGGACCTTGCATAAGAAAGGGTAACCAAGGTAATAGGATATGTGTTTGTGCAGAAGACAAAACATATTAGGTAGCTAACAGCAAAACAGCTTTGAAGGAAAATGTGATTTTGTCTACTGTCAGAAGTCATGGCAAATACAATACCATTTGTTAAATTATTCCTCATTTCCACATTCTTTATTTTTCGTGCCAATTGCTGCCCCCATCTCTAACAGGAAAGTGTCAGTGTCAAAAATGAGAGACATAGTATAACTGAAAATAAAAGTTAATTACTGTGGAAATTCAACTCCAGAGCTTTAATTAAAGCCTGACAAATGTATCATGGACCCCAGGCACCAGCGTGGAGTACACCCATTAGAGAGATTACTCGTCTTTCTATGGCCTCCCATGCTAACACAAAGGAAATATCAATCATGCCAGAAAATGGCTTTTCCAAATCAAAGATGCTGGGAATTATTCTATTACCTTTCTCACAGATAATTTTCAGAGTTGCTGAGAGGGATTTTATGCAAGAAAGCAGCACGTTAGCGTAAATTTTTGCTTAATTGCTAGGTTAATGTTAAATTGCAGCTTTTCTTTTAGGAAAATGGCAGCTGGTGAGCCCCTTCTGTAAACCTACATTTCCTCTGTAGCTTCTCAATATGTAAGTAGGTATGTGAGAGACAAACAGATTTCAAATGACATGTGATTAAAAGAAGCAGAGGATACTGAGATGCTTGCAGCAATCCTCTCATGGTGAAAACTGCAGTGGACTCCATCTAGAATTCTTCAGCAAGCCCATGAATGTTTTTACTGCCCTCCAACCAGCCTGCTCAGAAGAAATATTTCCACTGGGGTCCCAATTAAGGGCTTTTTGGGATGAGTCACCTACTCTCACAACATGGACAGCACCGTGTTCTTTTTTGGAGTTTAACCTTCCAGCCAGTTGCTGCGAGGGCATTGATGAAAGAAGGAAGGGATTTCTTTTAGATATTCTTTATTGCTCCACAGCAATTATTTCATCGTCTGCTGAGCACTCAGAAGCAATGAACAATGCTGACAAGATAATAGAGTAAGAGAGATGAACATTCTTGCTTTTATTTGCTTAATATTTGAGGCTTGGATTCATTGGTGATCAAGAAGTAAAAGCAAAATATGCTCAAATCTCAAGAGTTGTTTTATTACTCCTTCTGCTGCTACGATATTTAAATAGAGATCTTTCTCTTTCACAGCCCAGGTTCTCCCCTCTTTGATCCTAAAGCAATAATCCCACATTTATGAGATTATTTTTCGTTGCCATGGAAATTAACAATGTAAGAAATTCAGCATTATCATTTCTGTATAGGCAGTCAAGATGCAGTCCTTTTGAAAGAAAAATATTTTCCAGACACCTCTCCCTACCCCTACCATCCTACACACAAGACAGGTCACAGCACCAGAAGCAGAAGACACACATGCTGTGCACAGCACACCACATATGACAAGATTTCTCATACAGGTCAGTACTTTTAGGACTGTAAGGAAAGATCCATCCCAGTGCCAGAGTAGACTTCATTCGTGGCACCATGAACTCTTGATAAAAATTAGAGACAGCAGTTAGTGGTAGCTGGGGTATTACAGGACTTTATAATGTAGTAGTCTAAAATCACCCACTCCTTTCCCCAAAAATCCAGTATGACATTATTAAAAGTGCTTTGAGGTACAGCCTCTTTGTTCTTTGCATAGGCACTGAACAGCACCATAATCTGTGAAGTGGGACTACAGTGTTTCAGCAATCTCCCCACTCACCCTGCAGCGAGACACTACTTACCAACGCTGACTGGCAGACATCTCAGGCTTTAGTAAATCCACAAAGCCACTCAGGAGCAAAGCCACCCCCAAAGCATCCTGCTCTTATGTCTCACATATGCTGGTGGCTGATAAGCTATAGCACCCACAGCAAATTTGAAGCTTTTCCTCAATAAAGTATTGATTTATACACCTTATTTTGTCTGTAAATTTACTCTTGGCTCTTTAAGAGTTGATGTTATGCAGAGAAAGGACAAAAAGCCAGGATTCAGGAAATTGCATTTCCATGCAATCTTTGAATCTGAAAAACATACAGCCAGATCCCAGGTATATCCAGTGAGTCTGACCTACACTCTTATAGGAGTCAGTAAAAGAATTTGCACAAAGCTCCCCAAAACTGCCCCACAGCACTCAGATCAACACCCTGTTCTGGTAAGTTCCCCCTTCACAGTGATCCAAGCGCTAGTGCCCAGGCAAGGGATAAAACTGAATTCCTTCTCCCACTTCTTTTGCACTAAATCCTTAATGCATCCCCCTCCCAGGCTTAGCATGGTGTGAATAAAGTAACAATCACACAACAAAACTGTCTACATATTTTTGGTTATAAGCCTGTTTTAATAACACGATATCCCTAAAGGACAGAAATAGGAGTCATGGGATTTCAAAACCCATGCAATATAACATCCAAGTAACAAAGAAGATTTCTTTGCTCTCCTTTGCTATTCTCTCAGGTCTCTAGAGAGACCAAGAGGGGTAAAACTCCTCATCTCTTCAGTCCTTAGATGCATTTATGAGACAGGCAAGGTTTCAAGCCAACTGTGATGATTGTTATGATGTGGACATCTGTTTGCTGAGACTGGCACATTTGTTTCCTTACAAATGAATGGGCCGAGAGGAAGCCAGTTTTTAATCATCTTTATGGATTTACTTGACAGTAATACTCAAGAAAAATAAAACTTACATAATCTACATTTAACTTTATAATTTTGGTGGTACAAAAAACATTTTTAGCTACAGAGAATTTATCTCTTGAAGCAGGAAAGGTTTTTGACGAAGCTTTCTATTATTTCATTCTTTAGTGAAACAGGCTTAATTTTGTATCACATATCTGAAGGGTAAACAGGGAGCAATGCTGAGTAACAATTCATACTTATGACTCTATTTATGTATTAATACCATACTTATCCAGTTTTCTGAACATTAGCCATGAGCACACATAGAAAAGTACCTGTTCCCATTCTATTACAGGAGTAAATGGTACCTGGCTCTTGTAGATGCTTTAAGCCAGATATCAATGTAGAAGTGATAATTGCAATTGATGGGATACATACAGATTTACTTTTCTCCCTCACCATTTTCTTCTTTACTTGCATGTTTATTTCTTGCTGCTCTTTCTAGAAAGATGCAATCTCCAATTCAATTTATTGAACAGCAGCTAAGAAACCTACAGTTAAGAGTTTCATGTAGAATAACCACAGATCACCTACAGCAGCTACAGAAAATGGGCTTTAGCACCAAAGTGCACCTGTTTGTTCAACCAAACAGATACTACCACTCACTAGCAACAGCAGACTCGTGTCCACCTCTACAACCACCACTGGGATTAATTCTATTCTGTTATTAAGAGTGCCACAGGACAGACAGAGATATAAAGAACACTACACTGCTGCCATACTACTTAGGTTTCCTACTCTGTGGACCAGGTGCTGATCTGCTCATCACACATCAGAAAAAAAATCTTTTTCCCTTTTCTAAGGAAAAGCTGTTTAGCAAAACAAAAGCCCCGTGTACCTGAGGTTGTCATGACAGAGCTATTCCCAAGTGCTGAAATCACAAGATGTAAAGAATTTATTTGAAGTGGCCAAATTGCTTTCCTGAAGTAAAAAGACCCTTAATGCTCAGAGAAGACACATTTGTCTGTTTACAAATGTTCCCCTAGCAAGCTATGATACCTGAACATGAATACATTGTAATTCTGATAAGAGATGGAAAGATAAATGTACTAAGTCCAGAGGGAAATCTCTCCAGACATTGTTTTAAAAAGCTAAGAAATCAGCTTTTTTTTTTTTTTTTTTTTTTTTTTTTTTTCTTCCCTGTGGTTGCTGCTATTCCTTAGCAACAAAACTAGTCTGCTGAACATGGGTCTGCTATAACACATTCCAGAAATAACTAGCAGGGCTGGCATTGTTTGGACTAACAGGGGAAAACTAATCAGGTCATTTGCTGTGTGCTAGTGCTCTCCACCTGCTGACCACCTGCACATCCCCAGGACAATCCAAGAAATACTCACGTACCCTCACACATGAGTGTGTGTACCTTAACATACAGACATGTATTTGAAGAGTATTTATAAGGAGCAATTTTTCATAGTTTTTATGTAGGGGATGGAGAGAAAGACAGAGGAAGATAAAACAAAGGCTTTCTTCTGTCTCTAACAGAAGACAGTAAGAGTTCTACTGAAGCCCCAAGAGCCTTCCCCACCCACCCAAGAGCTCCACAACGGCCAGGAAGAACCAATGTCCTTGTCCTTCAGACAGCATAAGAACCACCCTCTGTCCCAAACTTCAAACTCCACTCTTAACAAGTGGAGACAATGCAGAGTGCAGCTTACACTGTGTTCCCACATTCCTGCATCTTTACAACAATTTGGATACAGAAGTTCCAAAAATCTATATGCTAATGCAAAAGCTCGCTTGTTGCAGTAGGGAGTGTTTGGAGACTTTGTTTTTTGCTTTTCAGGGCTCGCCAGTGAGATGGGGCTCCAGACCAGCACATACTACAGAATCCAAATTAACCCATCATGTTTTCCTCCTGAAGAACACATCACTTAAATAAAGAGTTCCTTGCAATCTATTATAAAGGGCAGGATATTTTTTCTGTTAAGAAAATTGCCAACATTTTGGATATTTTTCTGTTCCACACTGGGGTAGGGAATTTACATTTAAAATTTCAGTGGGAAATAAAGAAAAAAAAAAAAAAAAAAGGAAAAAACCCCCCCCACAAACCAAAACACCCTAAACAAAACCTCACCTTGGATCTAGAAAAGTACCAGCTCAAATTTTTGCTTTGTCTGATTCAACCAGGGACTTGAATCTATTCCAGCTTCTCACATGAGTGTCTATAAAAGGAGGGCATTACATACCCTGGAGAGGGACATTCTTTGTCTTACACTGGACTTGACAAACAGAGATTAGGTGAAATGGCAGAGTATTTTAATAAAACAACACTTTCCTTTCAATGCAAAAGTATTTTCTGACAACATATATTGCATTTTGCACATCGAGGCTTGCTGTAATTCATATCTAAGAGGTCCAAGCTTGGTGCCAACAGGAGTACTGACTGCACAATACTTAACATGAACAGGCAAAATGACATCAGTGGCAAATGCTCTGCCATGAAGTAAATGTATGCAAGCCATAATGCTACACTAACAAAGTATGGACAAAAACCAACAAAGCATGTCCAAAATTCAAAAGAGCATAGCCAGGCCCAGCTAAGTAGTGCTTCATCTGGTATAGCTAATGGCACAACCTGAGGATTTTCTGTGTTTTTAATGATGTCTGTGCTGCTGCTAACATGCTACCATTACACCGAATGGTACCGTAGTACTCTGAATTCAAGGTCAAAAAAGAGGGAAGGAGAGAAGAAAATTTAGCAGATTTTAACTTACTTTGACTTGTATTTTAGGGGCAAGGGATAATTTTTTTTCTCTCACCCTCAGCCCAGCAGAAGTGGCTGGAAAGCAGAGAGAAGCATAAATCACACCTATGAAAGTTCAACCTGCCACTGCCAGCCAGAAGCTTTCATTTCTGCTCTGACTCACATGATGCCTCAAGGTGCAATCCAGCCTACTGCACATAAAGCCCTTCATTTTGAATTTTACACATTTGCCTCTTCATAAAAGAGTTCAATATACTTCAATACCAATGAACCAATACTGAACACATAAGTAAACCTGGGTTTGTAAAAGTGATTGAGCCTTTCCAAGGTGCTTCAGAACATGCCTCAGGTGTGTTCAGTGAGCTGTGACGCACACAAAGAGCCAACTTGCTGTGTGCTGTTACATATTCTATATACCCTGCATGCCTTTATCCCTCAGACAACAGGCTCGGGTGTGATGGTGGCTCCATGGGAGAGGCACACAGCTAAAACACGGAGCAGTATGCCGAGTGCCCACGCACCCAGGTGCACCCAAAATTGGGGCAGCCCAAACCAGTAAACAAACAAATCAATCATTTTATAAAGGAAGAGATAGCTGTTAAAAGTCTCCTCTTTTGACTGCCTTCAATTACAAAGACTTGCTCTATTCACACACAAATTATACCTAAAAACCTGACTTTCAACTTTTAATTAGCAGTAGAAGATAGAGTTATATTTATTATGGCATATTATACTTTCTGTAATTTTTATTTACTGCCACTGTTTTAAAAGAGCCAGTTGATATGTTGCAATGTCAAGTGCATTCTTGAAGACAAAAAACTCCAAAAGCAGTCAAGGTTCTGGCATATCTTTTGAAGAAAAGACACTGTAAAATAAAATATCAGGTGTTGGATCAACGTACGTCTGCTTAAGTCAGTGGGGCTACAGTGACTCCTAAACATCCTGGAAATCCTCCCCAGTACTGCTTATACCCATTAAAAAGGGGTCAGGAAAAGGGGTGGAGAGGGGAGAAGAAGGAAGATACGAAAGTGTTTTTCATTTAAAGAGCCGAAAACAATTCCACTAAGAATTTAACCTTTTGGTGACCTTTTCTTAATTGAAGCTTTGCCAGTTAGTACCAAAAGGGCAAAAGCAGCAATGGTGAAAGAACCATTTATATACTTCCTTGTATCACATGAAGGGTTATTAACATAAGTAGCATTAATGTCTCCTAAAGCCTACTTGTGTGTTCTGATGATTTACTCCTTGGCTTGTGTATTTAACTAAGCCACTGCTCAGCACTCCCCTACCACTGACTCAAAGCCACAGCTCTGTAAACCGGACTGTTTGTTGTCTTAATCTGTGCTATTTTTCACACGTGCTAATTACAGAAATAAGCACAATTATATGTGGAAATATAAAGAATGCAGTGTATCAATTTTTTTCTTATTAATACAGGATTTGTAGGGGTCCTAATTTGCTGCAACTGATTTAGAGAGTCATGAGATGAAATTCTGGTTATTCAATAACTTATACAAGGAGAAATGCAATTCCTCCTAATGAAATGTGATGAGTATTCAATGAAAAACAGTATTTTGCTTAACTGATCCTTTTCAGCAACACTAGACTGCAATATACACTAGCATAGCATCTCAGAAGTTTTGATACTATCAAATTACTGAATACATTAAATGCTAAAAAGCTGCCAATAGAGGAAAATGACCTTTAATGTTTTGTTTTCCTTTTCATGTAATTGAACTGGAGTAGTGCTCCAAACATTTTTTCCAAAGTTCCCATACATATCCAGAGGAGCCTGAGGTCAAATTTTGCTACTTACAAGATCTCTGGTATAATTGTCATTGACTTCAGGAGGGTCAGATTTTGGATTTACAGGATTTGGGGCTATAAAATACTACTTCTATTTCCAGTGAAGTCAATAGGGAATGTATTTATGGTAGACTTGGGCTTTAAATATGAATCAGATCATTAAATGCACATCACAGCAAGAAAAAAAGGATTATCCCTCCTTTTTTCATTCTATGAGTAATAGCAATTGAGGTCATGAAAATCTGACCTGTCTGAAATACATCTTTTGGGGATGGTTTCAATGAAGAATGGATTATTGCAACCCACCTCTTTCTTTCATTATCTATGGTAACAGTCAGACATCAACAAGCACCTTAGCTGTCTTCTTGAAGGATGGCTACCAAAATTCCAAGCATGTTTATTAAAAATGGAAAGCTAGTGCCCATCAATTTGATAAAATAGATCAAGTGCTTAACAGGTTACATTTAACCTGGAATTCAAGAGCCATGAAAATGTCTAAACTGAACACAAAGGAGATTTTAAAGCTAATGGAAATGTAATCAGTTCTCTTTTTTTATCCTCCAGGATTCTGTTATATTGCTCCAGACTGCTCCTGCTATCTCCTGTCTCAGAAGCTCAATCTTCTCAAGCAAAAGCTTTCATCTACATGTTCTTTGCTAAGTAGTTTCAAGTATTAAAGAATTAATAACCATGCAGTGTATTTCCTCTCGCCTAATTCTGCATGCTGTACAGTTCTTCAGAAAATCAAACATTATCTGTCAGACAAATGGCACTACGGTTATTTGGAACATTTGATTTGGCAGTTTTCTAGCAATTCAGTAGTATTTTCAATTATGGTAATGCAATACTGAAAACATTGGCATTGTCTGGCTACCACAGACAGTCTTCTTGTACAGCATGAAAGAAAACAGGCCCACCCAGTTGTCCTGGCAAGAGTGAAATGGACTGGTTACTACCCAGCCCACATGGTGGGAATAAGCTGGAACTGCACTTTTGTTCAGCTGCTGTAGGGAATCTTCTGAGCTTCCATCTTCTGAGCCTCCATACAATGTGTGTTCTGTTGATCATGTAACAACTATATAACTACAATAATCTGTCCTGTTTCATCCAGACAGTAGTGGTAATAAACATTGCTACTCAGGAAGTACTTGTATCCTGTGCTGTATTTAGCAACTTTTAATGAACAAATTGTGAAATGAAGCAGTCACAATCGTTTTTCTATTCCTCAACAGATCCGGAGTCCTGGTGGTGGCGGCATTTCATTACAGCACTGAGGAAGTTAAATCAAAGTGGAGTTCATGCAGATCATCCATGGTCAAAGTACCACAGTTGTTGTAGGATAAAAGAGACATTCCACCCTGGGCAGCTGGGAATCTGCTGGTGTCTGAGGTGATCTCACCCTGCCCTGCTGTGAGAATTCAGGGGCTGATAAGATAATCACCATCAGCACCTCCATCAAGACAGGTTTTGAATATGGAGCCTTCTACATGGGAGTAGAGATGCACAAAGGTTTGAGCTGAACTCCATGGAATGAGTTGCTCTACTGAGCCCAGTAGTTCCAGGCTACATCTATTAAGCAAGTAGTGTGGCCCAACTGGAGTAGTTTTGTATAACAGTGCTGCTAAAGATCCATCAACCACATCCTTTATGTTTTAGGGTGGCTTACTTTGGACTAGCTTTGCTTTAGTCTCCCATGGATTGAGAAATTTGCATACAGAGCTGCAGCTTCTGTTTTAGTTTTATCCAAAACCAGTCCAGATCACAAGCCAGGACTACTGTGAATGAAAGCATAAGAAGTGAGGACAACAGGAGGGATTCTCATCAAAACCAGATTCCTAAACCAAACTCAAACACTAGTGCAGATGTACCCTCCGCTGTCGACCTTCCTTTTTCAATGGGGCTGATCACTGGAAACACAGATGTGAGGTCACAACAGCAGCACACCCAAGATGCTTATAGCTGTGTTAGAATGTTTGGGTTTTCAGCTTCTGCCTCAGCAAAGGTAAGGTTGCTGAGTTTGTCCAATGACTGAAGCTTCCAGGTATACCATGAAAATGGCAATTTTCCCCAAATTTACTCTTTATGTCCTCCCATAGCCATAAATAAACTGAGGTAATTGTACTAGCTACTGAACAGGGAGCCAAGCAGGCAACCCAGCATGCAGTGATTGCTGCCGCTGGCTATGGAATAGCTGCAACCGTTCTCTCCTTTATTTTTCAGTCATAGCTGAGGGACATATGCAGTGCTCACAATGCACTCTACTATTGGGGAACAGAAAATAAATCTCTGTCATGTTCAAAGGATGAAAAGCAGAATACATAAGAACAAATAAGGGAAAGAGCTACTTTAATGCAGTATTTGAATTTCTTAAGCTAAAGCAATATGCCCTATCCTGCAGCTCTTGATATCCTTGCTAAAGCCACTAACGTAAGAACAAGAAATCTGGGCCTCAGGATATATATGCAATTAAATACAAACTTTCAAAAACATTGTTGCAGAGGACTCTAGGAGGAATGGTTAATAGCACAGCGGAGCCACACGGGTGATGCAAATAACCTTGCTGTTTAACTGCCTGATCATAACTCGCTGTGACATGAATCCACTGCTAAATGCCTGGATTTTCTCTGCCAGTCACTCTATCTAACAGTTTTCCTTGACCTTTAAATATCACAATGCTTGCTAGTTTACTGACTTCTCTCATGTTAACTTCAAAGCTCTCAAAGGTAAAACTCCTTTCCAAAAAAGCTAGCAAGGATATTTTCACTTTTGAAAATACTCTCTCCTCTTATTAAGTGACAATTAGGTTGCAGAAAATTCCCACTGTTGTTAACAGCAGTGTTGCCTGAACTGAGATGCTGAAGAGTATTAGCTCACTAGACCAGTGCCCACCTATGTTGTATTTCAAGAGAAAAAAGTGCATTTATCCCACATAAAATTAGTTCCTCCATAATGCTTTTTATCATCCAGAGAATTTCTGAGTAGCAACATCAAAAACTGCATGCTCACAGGACACCATTTTTCACAGTAATCCCATTAAAGCTGAATTTTATGCTCCTTTTCAGGTCTTTCCTGATGGTCACCGTATTTCAGTCATTCAACTACAGCTGACATGACTGCAACCACTTAGTTCTTGCTGTCTCTGACAAACACACTGTAATGTCTAAAAAACTGCACTTTTGCTTTCTTCTTAGAGACTTCTGTCAGGAAGAGGCCACCTCATGCCAACCAGGGTCAAACACACGTGAGGAAAACATGGAGTGTGTGTTAAAAGTGGTCCAACTTGATGGCTGTTTACAACTGCCCCTTTTAATGCATCCTGCTCCCAGTGCCAGAAAACAGAACCACCCACAGCAGCAGAGCTTTATTAAAGTCAGGAGCTGCTCCAGGTCTTAAGGTATCTGAATAACAAAATCATCCACATCCTGCAACTTTGTGCAGCTGAGAGAGAACGACTGTTCTTCACAGCCAGGTACTGCTTGCAATACTCAAGCATTATGTGATTATGCTCCTGTCTGGCAAACCATCTAACACTGGCACAATACAGCTTTCCATGCCAAAAATCTTCAACTTATGTATATAAGCACAATAATTATATATATATAACTAGCACAATAATTTTTTTCATTCTGCTCTGGCTACTCTTTTATCATAATTTATTGAAAAGGTCCCAAATTTAATTGCCTAAGTTTTGTGCATAAAGGCATAATTTTAGGGCTCTTTTCCTGCAGCAAGTTGAGCCCTTCCAACTCCCATTACAGTCAAATGGAGTTGAAGGAGCTCCCTAAAAACCAGAATATTTAAATGATAGATCATTATTCCTTATAAATGGTCTGGGTAAAAGAGGTATCAGCTCCTTCATACAGGTTGGTTTAATGAAATATTGCCAAAAGACAGCTTTTCTTGGTACTTGTGATCTTCTCTCCATTTGGCTTTTTACCTATTTTACAATAAGGGGAAAAAAAATCAAAAATGTTTTCTCTGCCACTTTTATGCCATGCATGAGTATTGCATGTCATCTCCTAACTTGACAGTCTGATGTCAAGCAAAATCAGCAAGAATGTTAACTATTCACCACTGCTGACGGCAATCAGCCTTGCTAATTTGAAGTGAAAAGTCAAAAAGGAGACAAGGGGTCTAAATATGGTGTTTAAAGGTTCTATTCATACAGGGTAGCACCTTTTAAAAATTATGTTGCTGATATGCGAACACAGAGGAAAAGAACTGGCTGTCAGTTTGTTTCAATGCCACATGGCTAGGAGACCAGATGCATGAGAGTATTTCAAATTCATGGAAAATATTAACCCTCTTATACATACATTTTTGGAACTTCAATAAAATAAATATGTAAATAGGCAATTAGTAAAGTCTTTAGCAGGTACCTACAGGTCATCTATTTGAGACCCTCTAGATTTTTCTAGGATTGACTGTGGCTTCAGTCACAAGCTGTAATGCTGGCTCAGGATGCTCCATCTTGTAATTAAAGGATTACTCTCCTCTTAGTCATCTGGGCAATTGTAATGAAATATGCCAGTTACTCCCTGCTCTTGTTTTGGAAAAATGCCCAGCAGATTACAACAGCAACAAAATTAAATTACCCATTCTGTACGTCCACTTCACAGCACACTCATATTGTCCTTTACCAGTCCTGCATTAAAGCAAGATATATTAAACCAAAACAGCTTTCCCTGTTTTTCAGATTTCATTACCCTTCAGCAAAAAAAGAGAAGTCTTGCTCAGGACTCGGTATGTCACTTTGCTTTTCTGACATGTTGCTTCACACTTTAGTTTGGACACAGCTTTCTGCAGCACTAGGAAGAACACACTTTAACTGTTACACATTGGTGACAAAGCAATATTAATCACAGAATTATGTCATTTTTAAAAAATTAAATAACAAGGGTATAAAATATTCTCAGAAGCCAGATAACTTTCCCCAAACATACTCTTATACCATCTGGCTTTGACCACACTGCCAGCTTCTTTCCTATCCCTTTCTCCCTCCTGCTTTTCCTTTCTTGCTCTGTGTACTGCAGGTGCGAATGACAAGTACGAGTCACATTTGGGTAAAAGCACGGCTGAGACAAAATTTAAGTAACAGGTCAAAAATTACAAAATGAGTGAGGAAAAGGTAAGCAGCAGCAGTTTGCTGGCTTCTGAAAATGTTCAGCAGCTCAGCTGAACTGAGGGAAGTCACACCTTACACACAAACACAAACACTTTTACTGGTCTAGGCTAAGAAGTTTTCAGTCACATGCTGCTGCAATAGATCTGGCAAGGTAAAGGGTCCCATCAATACTAGATGCTACAACTGCCTCAACAGAGCAACTCCAGTATCTCTCTGGAGCATTGCAGTGAAGATTCACCTCTTTTTACACTGCCCAGAATGCAAGTTTTTTGATACCACTGACAATCCCTGAATAGACATGGGACACAAGTCTCTGTGTTCTTAGCATAAGAGTACATGGATCAGGCTGACATTTAAGTGCATACTGAAAATCCATCCTGCACTAACAGAACACATTTTAACTGCCTTTCTGCCAGTAGCACCAAGAATAGAATTAGTGAACTACAACTAGCTCATTTTATTGAGAAAAGCTGACAGACAATCATAAATGCAATAAAAATCTAAATATGAGTGGTATTAAGTCTATTTTTGGAGCAAGGGCATTTGCATTGTTTGTGATCCTGAGAAAGGAGGAGCAATGGAGTACATTTCAGAAGGCCTCCTGGTCTGAGTGTAATGTCACTATTTTAAGGGACTTAACTTTAAAACCATTTTATTTCTTATACTCTGGATTAAGGACTAAATTACGCTTTCAATTAGCTTATGAAAAATATGAAATAAAACTGTTTCATATGTTCTGGATTTAGAAAAGATGAGAAACCATACTGTTCTTAAAATTGTGTGATAGCACACAAGTTTATGTAATAACAGGCTCACGCAAAGCCCTTGCTCTAGATCCTTCAACTCTTCAGAAGGACAATGTGGGGAGACATTTGGCATTTGTGCTCTAATCTAGAATAGCTACTGTCTCACAGCCCATCCTCAATGCTGTTACAAAGTGCCAGTGTGGAAGGAAGTTGATAAATACCAGATGGATCCTTACTTCTGCTGTGAACCATTCACAGGCAGAAGTGGGACAGGCTTTTCAGCAAAGTTCAGCTCACACAAGCCCTGCTGTCAGCAAGGAACCAGGCTGCAGCGTTGTAGCAATCAGACACGTACAACACTACACCAAAAACTCCAGTATTAAGTTAAAAAGATAACTTGCTCCAGAGCTTCATCTGTTAACAAATAATCATACATAATTTACACTCCAAGTCTGGTCTTTCACCTTTTCACAAAGATATTACAAGCAACTTTAGCCAGCACAGCGTTTGGGGAGTAGCATCCTGCAGTGTGATTTTAACCAGCAGAACAAAACCCTTGTGTTTACATTCAGATCTTTGTTGATGCTTTTATGTGACAAAGATGCCCAAACTCGATGACTCATTTCTCATAAAAGCAGACAAACATGAATACCCTTGGGAGGATCGGGGAGATGACAGTCATTAAGCAGACATACATCAAGATACAGAGACCAAATCAATGCCTTAATGAGAATGGGAATTACCCTTCCTTTTGCAGGTTTTTATTCCACTCCTGTTCAGCCTCCACAAAAATGAATTTGATTATGTTATTAAAAATCACAGGTTCTTACAGAAAATGGGCTCAGTTTGCCTCAAGGCAGCTATTCTTACTCCTGTAGTAAGGGCCAAATTACCTTGTTGCAAAATGGTTGCTTCTGCAACTAATAAAAGTGACTGTGAGACTGATGAAACTAACAGCAGTTCTGGAGAAGCTTCCAAACAATCCATGTTTAATTTAGGAATTTGGATAGTGAGTTTGACATTTGATTAAATCTGAATTTCCAAATTAAACAATCTAAAGAGCATTAAATTAACAACAGCATTATATCTTGCCAGTGACATAACAACTCCCAGTGCCTCTCCGGGTGTTGTTAGGCACCAGCAGTGGATCAGAAGTCCTGATAAAGCTCAGAGACAACTCTCCCCAGACTGATTAAATGCAGGTGCTTTTTACATCTGGTTTTCAGAGTCTACACAAGCCTACCATGCATCACAGCTGAGACCCACTGCACTACTGTTCTGCAGCTCTTTTTAAATAAACCCACTGATCATTCCAGCAGCAAAGGTGTTCATCTTCAGTTTTTGACTCCTGACACCTTGCCCCAGCTGAATTTGGCATTTATCTCATATGCAAGTATCTGAAAACGTATACAAATGCTCACAAAGATAGGGTCTAGCAGCAGATATCCAGTATTTGGAACGATAGGATGCTCAAGCCGGAGTGGGAGAAGCCAACAGACAGGTGTTCCGACTCCTCCCTGCTGCCAAGTCTGCCCCATTAAGGAAACCAGGCTGGAGGCCATCAGTGCAACAGTCAAAACTTAATGGCCAAATGTGTCTCTGTTCTAAATACCTCTCACCAGCTGGTTACTACTTATCCCCTGATGGTGTCTGGGCACATTCCCTCCAAAAAAGCAATCAAGCTCTTCTGATGTGGTGTGAAAAGCCAAGTCTGTTCCTTCCTCAGTGTATGAACACATAATCCACCTACAAAAAGTTCACAGAGCACCAAAAAGAAATGCTCAAATACTCATTTTTCCATGCTGGGCTGGGAAAACCCAACAATCGGGGGTGACATTTTGTTTTTGTCATCAGCAAATTTTTCCAGTGAAGCAGAGGCAACATTACTGCCCTTCTCATCTGCCCCTGCAACTGCCACATGACATCACGCCAAATTCCTCACTACTGGAAACTGGGTGCAGCTCCAGAGATTCAGTGGAAAATGTAGTCCAAATCAGGACTTTTCATGCTCCTGCTACTACTGCTGCATATGTGTTGTCTGACTTATAACTAAAGCATGGGTTGAGAATAGATAAAACATGTTTTATCAGCTTTTTCAAAACCAAAAACGTTTGTGTCTGCTTTTTGGTTTTGTTTTTTTTTGTTTTGTTTTTTTTTTTTTTTTTTTTTTTTTTTTTTTTTTTTTTTTTTTTGGTTAGGCTTGATCATCTTAAAGGTCTTTTCCCATGTAAATGATCCTATGATTCTGGTTTTTCTAAGAGAACTTACGGGTTTAACAGTGCTTTTGTAGCTGCCATGCTGGAATTCCTGCCTCTACAGAAAAATACCTAGGCTTGGGCTTAGTTTAAAAATAAGGATTTGAGTTTGCTGCATATTTCAGGGAGGGACTTTGCTTAAAACATTCAGTCCTGAGTTAGGGAACAGTCACTGTGAGCACAGAAATGCAGAAAAGTGATCCAAGAGTGTAAAGAGCAAACCTTGGTCACATACACAATTTTTGTTACTAGAAACTTCAACACACACTTCACCTTTTTTGTTCCTTCTTATCCAAGCATCCAGATTAACCCTGAGTGCTAAGAGATATTCCAACTATGAGGTAGTGCGCTGAGTCAAATAGAAGCAATTCTTACATTTGTAGCACTGTTGCTAGGATATCTGTAAATTATTTAGAGGGGGGAAAAAAGAAAAGCTAATTTATTTTTATGATCTCTGTTTGCTTTTTGCACCTTCCCCTCTTGGTACAGTGCTTTTTCTCATCTACCAGAAGAATGTTACTTAGCTTCCAGCCTATGGGAGATACGCTTGAATTTTGTTTAGAAATCACAAAGCAGGAGGATTGTCTTTTTATCAGAGTAGTGTATTGGGACTCAAGAAACCTCAGCTCATTCCCTACTCTAACAGAAATTCTCTTTTGACATTTGGCAAAATTCTTTATTTCTCCACACTTCTGAAAACAGTGTTACTGTTCTGTTATCCTGTATGAATAATGAAACCCCATCTGAAAAAGAGAGATACCATTTCCTTTCTGTTACCCACCTTCTTGCACGATTATACTGCAGTCTCTGCAGGATTAGGACTATTCCCCACTATGGGTTTATACAGACTCTGTGACACAATGGAGCTCTGGTACAGCTCAAAACTCTAGACAGTCCTGGACTACTCATATTAGTTCAACTCCTAACATTAAGAAGCCAAAATTACTGGGGGAAAGTAATCTGTGAAAGCTCCAAAATCAAGTCCTGGAGTCCTAGTTCTGACAAAACACTTCCTGCTACCAAGATATCAGGCTTCAGCCATAAATAAGAGAGGCATTATTTTATCAAACAAGCTGATAATGTCTTCTCAGTAATAAATGCAGAGGTGGAATCCAGTATGGGAACAAATCTGTGACAAAAAAAGGGATCTAAAGCCCTGCCTGACTGACAAATTCAGGTTTTTCCATTATTCACACCAGAGGATCCCATATGAAGGCAACTGCAAAGGAGAGAGCTTAATTTATCCTACATTAAGATTAAAGTTGTTCAGAGATAGACTATCACTGATTTAACTCCACTCTACAAGATATCATGGCCTATGATTTAATTGGCCAATTACTTATCTCTGATGAGAAACTGGTGAGAATGCTGTGCCTCATACATGAAGCAGTGGTTGTAGTAAAATGTGGATGAAATGTGCAAGTCTAAATCAGAGCATTTTATCAATCATTTGCAAAGCTGACAGGTTTAATGAGTTTGGAATGATGAATATATTGGCATTTTGTTATTTATCAAAAACTAATAGAAAGCCCTATTAAAGTTATGCAAATTCTCTGTCCAGCATAAACAAATGATGATCCATATACATATTTGCCTCAGGAGGAATAAAACACATACATTAACTCATTAGTTGGTTTCTCTGGCTAATATTTCACTCAAAGTGTGGGGAAATTTATTTTTGTAAATTCCCAATTACTTCCTAGTTTTTTGGCCAACATGCTCAGAGGAACCAAATCTCCCTTAGACTTTGAAGTCAAGAATTGGACAAGATGCTGCCATTTGGAGCACACAGCAAGCTCTTGGGCCATCATATTTTTCCCGGTGCCCAGCAGTCAAGGAAGAATTTATTGATGTCTGAATGAAAAGACACAAGGATGACTGAGAGAAAATGGAGATTTTGCAAGAAAAAAATCATGTTTCAGTTTTGAGGTAATTTTCTGTTTGTCCTGCCCCTGCGAGATGCAGTTCAGATAGAGGTTGTTGCACTGGTACTTTTATTGTGCTGAAAGGCCTCATACAGGATCACTATGCAGGATTAGGCTGGGTGAAGCCCAATTTTGCCTGTGTATAAGTGAGAAAAGTGGGTGACAAGAACACCTATAGAAGAGCACTGGAGCATACAAATGCACATGTGAACAGTTATGCACTTTAACATACCCTTTTGAGCAATATATTCACCCAGCATGTACCACTCTTTGTGGTAAAATGTATTATTTGCTCAATCCACTCCAAAATCTTTTGTTCTTATTTCTGTGTGCATCTAATTTATCTCCCTAAGGGATGAGGACAATTCTATCTCTTATGTTGCACTTTACAATGGCCAAGCAGCTCTGGCTCCATTAGGAGTTCATTGCTCATACAGCCTTGGGAGAAGGGCCACAAGTGATTACTACGTGCAGAACAAGATAAGGCCTCTGCTCCTTGGGCTGTAGGAAGTGAGCAGGGGACAGCAGATTTCCAATGGCCAGGCAATGCCAAACTAGCATAAGATTCATGCTAACCTTTGGTTCTTGTTTTTTCCATTGCCTTCTGGTGATGGGTTATGGGATATGGGTGATGGTGATGGGTTATCTCATTTATGGTGCCTGAATAGGAAAGCATTATCCTTCCTAAACCCAAAGGGAAGGATCTGCAGGTACAAGCAGCTTTGCTTCTTTATCACTGAAGGGGAATATACCACACTTTGGAATTGAGTGCTCCCAGTAATTCACATCAGTTTCTGGGAGAGCAAAGAGGAAGAACTGGGCCTGTGATTTACCTTAACTGGGCCTGTCTGCCGCCTCACTATCCTCCTGCACGGGCCCTTTGTTGACTGTGCAAGAGAAGTCCCTGGAGATTACAAAGAATGCTCAAGGCCTGTAAATTTAGCTGAACTGCTAGAGTCCCACTGCACTGGCATCCAGAAAAGACCACTGAGTCACATGGCTTCAAACAACCTTGGGCTATGGTCAGTTCATTTCTTTAAATGAGGGAGTCTTATTTAAAAGTCCACTGTACTCAGAAGAGGATCTCCATAGACCTTGGAGGAGGCTCTTAACACATCTTGAAATACAAAAAAAATTTCAAAATTTCGAGTGTTGTGCTTATGGGATTTTGACATTATCAAACTATTAAGGTAAAGTGGTGTCTAGGGAGAAGGCAGAGTTTCAGAATTGCATACTACCAGTGCTTTTAAAAATTTCTGCTACTACTGTGCAGGGTATGAATCTTATTACAGTTGAGAGTATCCCTGCATATAAATGAAAGTAGGAATCATTGAGAGGAATCAATGAGCTGAATGGAAGGGTTTTTTCCTTATAATCATGTTCCAATTTTGTGTTTTCTGAAAGTTATTCTTATCTCTTTCTTTCTATTATCCTCAAGTGCCTGAAATTCTTTTTGATGGAAGACAGCTGCATCCTACTGCAGTTGACAAGCCCTGGAAAAATGCATCTGACAACCACGCTCTGGAAAGCTGCATCCGTAATGGCTTCCTTCAGTGCAAAAAGAATCAGTGCAGCAAGGTAAGAGCTCTTGCTCAGCTGATGCTTTCTGTCACTTTGATCTCTGCTTGTAAGGTGATCTAGCCTGAAGGCATGCCAGGGAGGCCTCCAATCATGTCAGATCCCATAAACAAAGCAGGACTGCAACTGGTCAGTATTTAGGTGGAAAGCTAAATTTTGCAGGAGATAATGTTGAGGATTCAATAGATGGCAGTCTTACCTCAGAGTCAAGACTGAGGAGACAAACAAATGTGATCTCAGGGGTTGGGGGTGCCATCTTTCAGAGGTGCAAAATTCAGGAACCAGACTGAAAAAACTCCAAGGTACATTTGGAAGATCATGACCAACTGTTAATGTTCCATTAACAGTTGCCATTTTCCAGACTGTAGACATTCTCTCATAATTTCAAAGCCATACTCTTGTGAAGCCGTGACATGCATTTCAACATGTCCCATCTCCTGCTCCAGAGATTGCTCAGCTTAATGAAAAAATATGTGTACGTGAGACCAGAATTTCTCTGTACACGCCACTGAAGACAGTGTCAGATGGGCACTAGAGATCACAAGAGTAACATTGAAGTATGGATATTTTAAGTTTCAGTGTTGAATCTTTCTTGTATTAAACAGATAAGAGGTGACTAAGCTGTGACTGTATTCAGAAGGGAGAGGAGTAGAAAATTTCCCTTACAATCCTGTACAATTCGTCCTTTTCTTGGGTCTGTGAAGAAGCAGTCCTGAGCAGGTAGGAGATAAAAATTTTCTGCTACCTTATGTATGCCTTGGCTAGCTAGCAGAGATCAACCAGTGTCAGACATGAGTTGTCTGGACCAACAGCAATATTCCATGCCCAACTTCTAATGCAAAAAAGCAAACTTGCATCAAGAATTAATGTCTCTCTAACTGTCCTATCTTCCAGACAAAAAGGCATTATTATATCAAGGGTTCAAGGCACCTGTCCATGTGGGCCATATACTATGTTCAGTCACCTGGTCCTATACACGAACTGACTTTGAGCTGCTGTCCAACTAAACCTATACCAACAATTGGATGCTTTCCTCATATTAAACTCCAAGCAATTTTAATACTTTTGGATCAACAAGTCTTCTGATGTGTTTATCAACAACTGTGATGTCTGTGTCCTCTCCTGCTTTTTTTTTTTTTTTTTTTTTTTTTTTTTTTTTTTTTTTTTTTTTTTTTTTTTTTTTTTTGTCAGAGTACTGTAGGGACTTCATTCCTGCAGTTCCACCTCAGAGAGATCGGAAAAACTAAAAGCTAGGAGGACCTTACGTTTTCAAGAGCCTTATGCTAGCATTCAACCATAAAACAAGTACCCCTTCTTTTCTGAACCTATCATAAAAATGTCAACTTCATGACACAGGAAAAATAAAGTGGTGATGTACATGAATCAATAATTTCATAAATACATTTGTGAACAAGATGCATCTCAAGCAGCTGTAGTGACTTAGGAAAAGCATGCAAGCGTTTGTATCTTTACTTATGTGTGCAGGTATATTAATATGCTTACATATATGTATAATATTTTTCAAAATTTGTACACTTAATTTTTGGATTTGCTTCCATATTTTTCTGAACACAGAGAGGTAATATTCCACAGTGTTCTTTATGTACAAACTCTTTTGCCTTGCTTGCAGAAAAAACAAAGTAACTTTTAAACAGTAAAAGAGAAAACAAGACAATGAACAATGATCAATGGAGGCAATCTAAAAAGGTGTAAACAAACATACTTAAAATGAGCCCTACCAGGCACAGATAATTATTTTAACCCTTTGAAGAATTTAATCCCATTCTATCACACGTAAGATTTACTGTACCAAAGAATCAACTAGTCTTTGGTACATGCTGCAGAGAGATCTATACCCAATGAAGAAAAGGCCTCAAGAAGGGGTTTAGTGAAGTTGACTTGCTCTTTTGCTAGCAATTTATGACATTCTCAGTGTATCACTGACAGAGTACTCACAAAACCTGAGTTAAAAAAAAAATTATCAAATGGTTCTGGTTAAATGACTGGTGTATGACTGGCATGAGGAAACAGCATTCTTGTTCACTTGTGTGGCTACCTGCAAATTTTATGTGCATTATGTCAGGAGAGTCTTTCAAAAATACACTCCAGTGTCATTAGAAACTTGTGAGTCCTAGATTCCTCTCAGGAAACGATGCTGTGCTGGTTTTGATAAACTACTTTATTGCTTTTCTGCAGTTTAACTAGCTGTAAATGGAGAGAATACCCTTGCCTACCTTAGGGGACGGTTAGGATTCTTAACTACATAACAGACCTGAAATGCCTTCATGAACAAAAAAACCTGTAACTGAAAAAAACTTTGGTGTACATTTCAAGGGGTTCCAGTCACTTTTATTGATTCATTTCTTACAGAAACAGAAAATGTTTAAACAATTAGATGGAGAAAAGAGAGATGGAAATAAACACAAACTTATCAGTCATTACTTTTCAATGCAATAAGTGGATGCAAGTACTACAGAGCTGGGATGGATTGCAAGGGAAGGCCATTGATAATGGTATCTCCACAGCTTTAAGACCTGGCATACCTGTGACTGTATGTACAATCAAGTCTGATGCCTATTCACAATGAGAACAAAAAGTCCTCTACCTAGGTTTTCTCCCGAAATAGAAAACTTGTGTTCTGTGACATTTTATGCTTCTCAGTTTTAAATGAACTGTTGTTCCTTCTCTCCTGCTTTTGGGTAGCAATCAGGAGTCATCAATATTCTCCTCCTGTTTTCACTGTAAGTCTACCTCAGTGACCTAGCTGCCTCATAACAAAATCTTGACGGAACAAAGAAACCATTTGTCATCCATTTTACATAATGCAGCAGACATGAAAGTCCTGGAAATGTCTTATTCCTCTGTATTGCATGCGACTTTTCAGCAGCACGTCATTTGTCCTCTATCCATTCTCTCTCTCATTCTCATTTTATTATCATCCAGCCCCAGAAGGGCAAGAACTTGCTGTTACTAAAATGTGAGAACACATTTTGAACTACGTAATGCCTATGGCAACCTGCAAACTCAACTGCAGCAAGTCCAAGACTGGATAAGCAGACCTAAGCAGCAGGGCTCAGCAAGAAGAAGCACCCAAAGCAAGACCTACCCTCAGGCACTCTTCTCTAAGTCACATGAATTCCTAATAACTAGACATGAAATCTTGCTGGACTGTTGGAACAAATATTGCAAATTTTCAGGTGTATTCCATCATCCATGAGTTGTAACTTAAACCGATTGTTAGTTCTTGAAATTCAAGGACATGGGTAAACTTGCTTGTAAAATGCACACGAAATTTCCAGTGAGAAATAGTTTGAAAGAATCTTGAAGAGTTTCAACACACTGCAAAACCAAGGGTATCTCAAAGGATCTCCATCACTGTTATTCCCACAAAGTCGGTCTTATTTCCAGCAGAAATCAAAAATTACTTCTGAAAGCAAGTGTTGAGTACATTTCCTTGCCCCAATTCAGACTTCATTGGGTACATTCCAATTTTCAAAAATATTTTCAAACCAACCACTGTGGTATCTGGCTGTGTCCAGCCTGACCTACTCTGTTCTTGCTCTTGTGTATTGAAATCCATAAGTACATTATTTATCCAATTGTTCCCGCAGTCCCAACAAGAAAAAATGGCATCATATTAACCATGAGAGATGCTCATCTCAGTGTAACATTATACACAATCACCTCTGCAATTTACATATTTTGAGAAAACCCATCTTACAGGCCAGTGAAAAGGGTTTACAAGCAGATTAAAGGATAAAACTGCCAAATGCACGAAAATACATGGTCGATATGCTGCTAACCACAAATCCATAACTGTTTTGCTGATAAAGCATTGCCTAAGCTGCAGTTCATTCAGTTTGCTGCTTCAGATTCCTCATGACATGATCAGCAAAATGAGGAGTAGCAATTCTGCTATTTCCAAAAGAGATGTGTTGGCTTGCAGTCACGTCTGTATAACTGATTTTGAGACTCTGTTGAGCTTTGAAGTGATTAAAGGAAGCCAGCATGGAATCTCCCCTTTATTCTATCTTCAGCAAACCTACTTATGGAAAGTGTTTTGATGTACCATGTAGGTCTTACAGTTTGAGAGATTAATTCCTCCTTCTTCTACCTAGAACTGTGTGCTCATGAAACACCGATTACTGGCTGAACCTCCTGCCCAAGAGCAAAATGACCATGTTGGAGTGCAACTTTGCTCAAAGAGGTTGCAAAACCTCCTTTAGAGGTTTGCAAGACTCAGCAAGGCAAAGCCACACTTCACCTGATCTACTGTTGGCAGTACCCCCCTTTGAGCTGGAGGCTGGACTAGGTAACCACCAGAGATACCTGCTAATCACCAATTTATATAGTTCTGTGACTTGGTATTTGCCAGTGGTTAAGATGTAGAAGGCACTGCTCCTAGAACGGCTGTTTCTAGAGCATTCCTCTCAGTGGAGAGCCTTCACTGACAATCAGAAATGGAAGACTTCATTGTATGAGGATATGTTTGGAATCCTCTGCCGTTGCATATCTTCAGAATGATTCTATCTTGTGGCATTAGAAGAATGTGTGTAAAAGGAAGAGATGCTACAGAAAATGCTTTCTCCATTCTGACCAAGTGTCCTGGGTTGACGGTGCCTCTGTATCCCAGATCGTGAGATTGTTGTGTCTGGCGGCGGCGGCCTTTCCCCGCAGCACTTTCCCCCCTTTGCTTTCCCCCCCTGCGGGCTTTTTCTGCTGCTGCTGCTCCGGCCTCTGGCTGTCTGTCACTGGCTTTTGCTGCCGCTGCTCCTCCTGCCTAGCTTGCTAGCTTTGCTGCTGTCTGCTGCCTTCCTTCCTTCCCCCCTCCGCCCCCCCGTCTCTCAAGACCCGAACCGACTCCGGATCTGGTGGCTGGGAACCTGAGACCGGCTGCCTGGAACG